>BHFT01032095.1:11006-68849 GCA_004320025.1 Laticauda laticaudata
GGGGGGGGGGGGGGGTTGGAAATATACAAAGGAACATCAGGGAAGGTGTGCAATAGGCACAGTGTGATGAGGATCATGAGAGTGGAAAGGGGTATACAAGAGATGATGCGCAAGAGTGCAATGGGGAGTACGAAAGTCATTGTGCAGGTCAGAGATGGTGTGTGGAGGTTCAGCATGAGGCATGGAGGGTAAGAGAATAGCCAGCATGGCACAAGTATGGAGGGGGAGTTCGATGGGGGTGACTTAACCCATCGACATATGGCCTTTCCTGCTGGATTCCCCATTAATTTTCTGGGGAAACTGGCAAGAAAGGGAGCAAACAGTTATCACGTGATTGGAAGGTTTTGGTAACCACTCATAAGTGCAAATCACTTGACTGCGAAGTTGCTGGGACATCTGGAACGCCAAGACAGTCTTAACTACCATTCATTCAAGCGCTGTTGTAATTGTGAATGGTCTCTGACTAAACAGCCAACACAACATGAGTGGGACAGGAATTTCTATCTCTAAGTGATGTGATCGTAAAGCACAAAATCATGTGACTTAGCAATAGCAATCCTGACAGTTCCCATTGACATTTTAAATCTAATGTCACTGGTCGTTACCAGTGACCTCACCGTGGTCACTGGTAATGGAAAGACAGAGAACTCACCATGATGCAAGCCATTCCCAGCTTTGTCCCTCCCAGCCATGAGCCTCAGAAAGGAATTGCATCTTCTGCTTCCTTTAGATCCTCACAACCCTATCTCCCCCTGCCCGCCCTCAAATCTGCCCTTGTAGCCACTCTGCACTAAAATACCTCTCAGTGGTAGTGCTGGAGTTGAAGGGCTGGGGCTGAGTCTTGAGTATTGTCAGCAAATTGCCACCAGCCCCAGGCCTCTACTTCAGCCCCGGCACAGCTATCTCCTCAAACTCTATGCTACAACCAGCCATCTCAGCACTCTAGCCCAGCTTCCCTCTGCACACCCTGCCATGCCCAGATGATATTTTCAGTTTTCCTCTCATTGCTGGTAAGTATGGCTAGCCTGGCCATAGGGGAGGCAGCTGCTGCCTGCACTAGGCCTTCTTCCCAAGGCTGGTTCTCTCCAACGCCACTCTCCAAATAGTGCATACTGTTCTCCGCCCCCCCCAAAAAATATGTGTCATTCTATTCTGAGAATAGAATATTCTGCTCCTGAGGCACACCGAAACATTCATGAGAATAGTACGTGCAATTTGGAGAACAGTGGGTGCAGTCTTCTTGCAAGGTTTCAGAAGGTCTCAGAAGTCTTCCAAAATTGCAAGAACAATATGCACTATTTGGAGAAAGGTGTGGTTATCTGTGGTTTATTTGCAAGCAACCTCAACAAGGAGACCTGCTGTGTTCAGCAACTCCCCACACATGCCAAGTCGGATGTGCCTTATCAGCAGGAGAAGGAAGACAATGGAGATCAACTGGGGGTGGCAGGATTGTGAAACTTGAGGCAGCACACCTTGATGGTGGCATGAAGATGAAGGGCATCAGCCCTACAGCCCCAGTGACACGGAGGAGTGTTGCTGTGCATAGTAGTAAAAGGGACAGAGATAGGGAGAGATAAGCAGATGGGGGAGAATTGAAGTAGTAATACAGTAAATGTGGGCACACTGTCAAATGGCCATAGAGGTGCTGCAAGGGGTGTAATTTCAGGGACCATTCATTTAGTGCTGCCATAAGTCTAAATGGTTGGTGAATGAATGGTGATTAAGTGAGGACTATATTTACAAATACAAATTAGCAAATGTTCTCTGCAATGTGAAAAATAGCAATTTACAATGGATACTATTGGGGTGAGCTCTATTTCAAAGCAGGTAGTTAAAGTAATAAATTGGAAACTGATGGGGAAATCCCAAAATATGTTTTTATGTCAGTAGACTATAGCCATTGGATTTGTTTTTCATTCAATATTCACCAGTTTACTAAAAGCACATAAGACTGGTAGTTAATTTACACCTAATTTCAGATCTATAACTACCTTGATATATTCAGGAAATCTGAAACTATGAGGAAAATTTCTCTTCCTTTTGCAGATCAGGATAACCTGGAACCCCCAGATCCAGGTAAAATTTATTCTCAACATGTTTAAACTTCTCATCAAAGGCCAGGCTAAGTACAAACTCAGGAAGAGAAAGTTCTTTCGGCACAACAAAATGCTGTATGCCCACTATAGGAGAGGGCATTTTAAACATGTGAAACCCAAGATTAATATTTAGGAGTTCAGATGAACCTTTACATGAATTTATTTCAAAGTTAATTACTTAAAATCAAGAAGGAGTTTAAAGTCAAAAACATTTCTGCCTACACCCAAATAAAGATACCAAATATTGTGGAAAAATAGTTTAATCATGTGGTGATTAGCAGTCCTCACAAGAGCACAGAGACATACTGATCAAAAAGATCTGTGCTTGGCCTACATACTCTTATGAACAAGTAAGCAGAAAAGGTTGGAAATAGGATTCAGCACATACACTAGAAAAGATTAAAGAGTTCACAGGAAAGTCCAGATTAGAAAGCCACATGTATGTTCTTTCTGCTTTGCACACCTCCTGCCAAAAAACTAAAAGGGTTTTTTTTTTGCCTCAAAGTTTTCTTTGTTACATTAAAAAAACAATCCGCTTTGTCTAATAAATTTTAAATATTAGCTAAAACTGTTGATGTTTGATGATTTTCCTTATATATTATGAATACCTTCCCAGCATCTCAATAGATCCTGTATAGTATCTACATATCTGCGGATCAAACTCTTTCAGAAAAAAAAGGAGAACTGCACAACTAGAAACACTAAAAGAAATGTATTTCAAGATGCTTAATTATATTAAGCCAGCAGAGGGCATTCTAGTTAGGTTAAAATGCAGGGTTCTTTTTCCCGAACAATCAATCTATGTCTCACTTATATTACAATAATTGAAAATTGTAGGTGTGTGTATGTATATGTTTATATTGTGTGTAAAATCCCCTCCTCACCGCTGTGGATAGTACGTGCCTTCCTCAATCTTGGCTTCTCTACCAGAGATCTTGGAATTTGAAGGCTCTACACAGTATATTAGCTGTTCCTAACTCTGCACTCTTTTGGGCAGAGAGCTCTGATGTTCCTGGAATCACTCTTCCAGCTTAGGATCACAGCCCCAAGTGCTCCTACTACCATCACTGGGACCACTTTGGCTTTACTTTCCACATTTTCTTTAGTTTCTCTTTCAGTCCTGATCCTCTTCATTTCCATGCTGCTGTCGCTTGGCACCACTGTATCACCACTTTTGGGCTTTGTCTACTACCATGATGTATGGTTGATTGGCAAGTAACTGCCTGTGGAGTTGGAAATCCCACAGGATTATTATTTTGTTTTTTTGCCTGTTATTATGCTGCTATAATCAGTGCCTGGTGCTATCTTTTAGTCTGGTCCTTTCCAGGCAAGATTTCCCAATGTTTGCCATTCCATTATCTGTCAGTGGTATATCCCATGCAGGATCTAGTCTTGCCATGCTATTTCCTCTGTTTGATCTTCCTCCTATGCTACTGTCTCAGACATACTTTCAGTCGCCCATCTTTGGGTGCCATCTCACTAATGTACTCCTGGATGCTCTGGGTTTCATCCAGGTAGGTGGCTTTGACAATCCCTGCTTGCCCTTTTTTCAGTTAGTCTACAAACTCTGGATTTTGGACTTGAGGTGGAAACTGCTGTATACTGTGAAGATCAGCTTGGCAGCTTCCATGTTTTCCTTTGGCTAATTCACTATACTAGAAGGGTATATGATGGCTAGCAGGACATATGATAGTGTGAATCTTATTTTTACCCCTGAACTAGCTCTTCGAAACTACTTTTATCCTTTGTTGGTATTTGGATGCTGCTGTCTTCCTCCTCCTCATGGTTTCCACATGACTGTAGGACACCAATGTACTTATAGCTGGTTTGTATGTCTGCTATGTGGCCCACTGGTAGTTCCATCCCCATCAGTCTTAAATACCTTCCTTCTTTTGATTACTGTCTAGTTACACTTCACTAGTTTGAATGACATCGCAATGTCTTCATTGTAGATCTCTGTCTGGTGAATCAACGTTCCATCCACTCTTAGCATCCACCTTGATGTTCCACTCTTGAATTTGTATCAGAAGAACTTGATTCATGAAGCAACAGAAGAATGTGTGTGTGTGAGTGTGTGTGTGTGTGTATGATGGAGGGAGGGAGAACTAGTGGGACCATCAAATAGACAAAGTAATAGAAAATTAGCAGCAGAATTCAGATAAACACTTGCCATAAAACACCTCAGACTTAAAAACTGTCAATAAAGAATGACATAAGTGTAGATAATGGACATGGCAGTACGCAGAGACAGAAGAAGAGAAAGAACCAGAGAAGACAACAAAATAAAAAGACCTGAAAGTAGAAATGTGGCAATGAAAGCAAAGAAAGTACCAACAGTAATAGGCACTTAGTGTGCAATTCCAAAACGTTGGAGCACGACTTGAACACCATCCACATGGACAAAATCACCGTCAATTGCAAAAGGCACCTTTACTTGGAACAATGTACATCCAGGGACAATATATTTAACACCATCAAACAATACCTGCTTATCCCCATTCCTTTGGTATGACTCAATAGGTAGGTTAAAAATAATAAAACTTGTCTAAATATCTGGCTGACTTTGTGACCAACCAGAATTTTGTATTTAATATATACTTTTTGTGCTTGAAAAGCCTTATGTAGTATGTAGTAGCTGAAGATAATTTTAAATTGGATAGAGGGGATCTGGATTCAAATCTCACTCATCCATGCATATTTTTCTTACCTTTCCTAATCCTCCCTCTCCAAAGTTTTCTTTGGCCATTTTTAATTCAAAGCTGCTTTGCAAGAGAATTCTGGTGGTTTTAAAGAAACAGACAATAGATTCCACAGCAAACTAAGAGGAACAGTTTAATGATGCCCCTCTGTTCTTTGTCCCAACAAAGCAGCACTGTTCTGGGACCATGAGCTGAGAAGCCAAACAAACACAGTACTAATGCTCTTCTTTTCATTCTTATAGATTTCTAATTTATGAATACTCATCCTTCCCTCTTCTGATACAGCAAATAGCTGATTTAAAGCTACACAAACCCGCAAGCCACATCTTTTAAAACTTCTGATTACTGGGATTCAACAGTTCTGAGAAAGAAACAAAAGCAAATGCTGTTGCGGATCCAAACTAAAATTAAAAAATATGCATAAAACTAAGCAATTTAAACCTCTTTGGAGCAGAATTATTGGCAGGAAGAATTTTTATAGTTTCAAGAGATACCTGACTTCGAGAACACAACAAAGGACTGCTTAATCCTTTAATCAGTTTTAACACAATTCTATAGTTATTCCTTATTACGATCATTTGACTAGGAGACAAAAACGAGACAGAAATTATCTTTCTTTAAATTTCTACTGGTGGAAAAAACGTTTGTTTTAATCTTCCTGAAATTCTAAAAGGCTCACGGAAGATTGAATTTCAGTTTCTTGTTAAAACAAAATCTGACCTCAAAGCCCTAATGGAGGGGGGGAAATAATTTTAACTACAACATGTTTCTAATGAGGTTGAAAATATTTCACTTCATATACATAAAAAAATACATAAAAAGGACACACACATACACATACATACACACACACAAATACAAAGTGAGCATCTCAAGTCCTTATTACAGTCCCCAAACAATAGAAAATGTGAGAGTTAAGTAGAGTTTCATTCAGCTAACCTTCCCATACCTGAATCCTTTCCACAATGAATCCAAATTATTTATATTCATACCTAACTTGCATCTTAAACTAGTTTTCTTTCTTTAATCAGAACTACCCCGAAGCACCATTATTGAAAAGAGGATAAGAAACATCTTGTATTCAAAGATGATGGCAAGTTTACATGTTGGCAGTAAAATAAGCAAAAGAATTTGCAATTGAGCCCAGAGTTTTCACCCTTGCTTGAACATGCTGTTCTGGAGAGTAAGATTACGCTGGATGTTGCTCCAGTCTTGTTTCATTAAATTCTACTCTGACCATATAGTATGAATCTAGTTACAAGAACAGACACCCTGTTGGCAACGCTCTGAATGGATGTTCAGGAAAGAATCAGTGACTTCAAATAAGTGAACTGTGCTGTGTATCAGATGAACAAAATTCAGCTATGTTAAGGCCCTGTCACACTGGCCGATGGATGCAAAACGTTTGTAAAAAGGACACAAAAAAGGACAACAAAAGGGCGGGGGGGCGGGAATGAGAAAAAAGTTTCCACTCCATTGTTACTTGCCGCTCTCACACAATGTTGCACCTGAAATGCGATACCCAGGCTGATCCCGCGGGACAACACCTCGGATAAGGATTACGAGAACAGGGATGGAGGGGACGTAGGGCGGATGGAAAGGTGATGATGCTCCACGGAAGCCTAGCGGAGGAAGCGGATAGAGCGATGGCACATCCGCAAGGCTTCCGGGGAGCACAGCAAAACGGCCCGCGGAACGCGATGGAGCGTGAGCAGAGCGGGTATGCCAGCGGTGAAGCGGATGCAGAGCGAAAGCCTAGCGGATGTCTAGCGTTCACTGCGCATGCGGGGAGGATGCATTTGCGTCAGCCCCGCGGATATAAAGGGAAGCAGCTCCACAAGCAGGTCTTCCATTCAGAGGAAAAGACCTGCTTCCAGACAACATCGACTGCCAGCCTGCCTCGCCAGCCAGCCAGCCAAGCAACCCAACAACCATGGGAGAAAACGGGAAGCCTCTGCAATCTGCTGCCAGCCCCCTGGCAAGAGAGACAGGGCCACCCTCCCACCCCCTGGCCCTGACTCTGCTTCTGCTGGCGGTTCTGCTGCCCAGGCTCGAATTTCTGTGCTTGCTGGGGCTTCTGCTGATGCTGGCTTCTGGAGGGTGTGCTTCTGCTGATGCTGCTTCTGGTGGTGGGGTGCTTCTGCTGGTGCTTACCTCTGCTGATGCTGCTTCTGGTGGTGGTGCTTCTTGCGGATGCTGCTCCTGGTGTGGTGCTTCTGCTGGTGGCTTACTCTGCTGGCACTGCTCCTGGTGCTGGTGCTTCTGCTGGTGCTTATCTGCCTGGCACTGCTTCCTGGGTCGCTGCTGTGCTTACTCTGCTGGCACTGCTCCTTGCTGTTGCTCCTGGTCCTGTTGGTGTTGGTACTTGCCTCTGGTGTCTCCTGGTCCTGCTGGCTGCTCTCTGCGGTCTGCTGGTGGCTCTGGTTGCCTGCCTGTTGCTGGTCCTGTTGTCTGCTTATGTTGTTGTGCTGCTGGTGCTGGTGGTGGTGTGAGGAGCAGTCCCTACAACCTCGAAGCCCTTCTAATGAAGGGGGGCCCATAATGGCCCTGCCAAGAAGGGAGGAAGAGCAGACGCAGTTAACAGTGAACGGGTGAGGACGGCTTGGAGAGAGGAAGCAATAACAATGAAGAGGAACCATGAGGAGGAGGGTGTGCGTGCGCTAGGTGAGGAGAATGAATAATCTTTGGTGGAAGGACACAGGCTTCTATCGAGACACCAAGAGGAAGCAGGCCCTTTGGACGAGAGGAAGGCAGAGAGCCTGGGCTACACTTCGGAGGTGCTCCCCTCGGTCTGGTGAAGCCATGCACAACCTGGTTAACGGGAAGCTGCACCTCAGAAATCTGGCCAGCCGCCGCGGTTCAAGCTGACGGAACCGGTGAGACCTACGTGATGGTCAAGTGCAAACGTTGCTTAGGGTGAGATCGCGCCACCGAGGAGCAGGCCCCCTCTCACAACTCTCTTTTCAGCAGCCTGCTGAGAGCCAGTCCTCTTCTGGCCAAGGAGTCAGCTCTGTGTCCAGTCAGGTATCGTGGGACGCGGTGCAATTACAGACCCCCCCGACAGCTGTATTAAACCCTGGCGGGAGTGTGTGGGAGTGTATCCCCTGACGCAGTGGAGAAAGGGAGATGGCACTTCCAAACCACAGCCCAAGCCGCATCCACCCCAGCTCCACCTCCACAGAAAAGCAGAGGAGGAGACCGGAGGGGCAGAGCCACACTTCCTGATGGAGATAAGAGACACGATCAGTGAAGCAGCGGTAGATCTCCTCTCTTCAGCTTGGTACACACCAACGCCCCATCCTCAACGCAACCCCATTCCTCACCTATGTCAAACCAGACCCTCGATGAACATGTTGGAACCCCCAGTACCCAGATGGTGAAGGACAGGATCACCATTTTCTTCACAACCCTCCAGACCAAGAATGAACCTGCTCCACCCAGTCCAGGCCTGTCTCTCCACCCCAGGTGATGTCACTGCACGTTCCAGAGCTTTTCCACAGGCCCTCCCCTACAAGGCTATGGCTACCAGGAGGTCCAGCAGATAGCAAGGCGCCTTCTCCAGTCCAGGCACAGGTACATCGGACGCCCGGTGTCACTGATGCCACCGGAATGCCACCCACACCACGATGCCAGCCACGCCACAAAATGCCACTGATGCCAGTCCGTCACCCAGCTGCCACTACACTGCTCCTTCCTCCATCCCCCATAGCCAAGCCTGGCCTCAGTACATCTGTCATCGGTAATTGGGCGGTTGACACCCCATGTCATGGGAGGAAGGGCTCTTCAACATCAATCACGGTTGAGCCAAGAGCTGTTGAGAGCTTCCTCAATCACACCGTCCCCCTGATTGTCCTCTCGGGGCCAGGCACCCCAGTGGCGCCTCAGACCAGCACTCCAGCAGCAGCACCTCCACGAGCACCTGGACCCTTCACTCCGAGACTGGCATCGCCGCAGAGTGACCAAGAAGAGTGCCAGAGGACTGGGTGGCTAGCTGTTGACGTTATTTTTTGCTTTGGACACTTGACACTTGGGTCATTTTCTTTTACAGGCTTGTTATTAATAAAGATTATCTTTGCTTCACACACTTGCTTCATTTTTTTTTGTCAATAAAGTCTTTGGTGGAAACTTTTAAAAATGGTTTAAGCCTTTGGCACCTGCTTGTTGGATGGATAAGGATAAAGCTGGTTGGATGGCAGGGATACCTGTGTATGGGTAATAGCTGTGGGATAGAATAAGCCAGTGCAAGCATAGTGGGGACTGTATGGCGTCACCCCTCCCAGTTGCCACCACCTATGGTCCTTTATTATCAATAATAATGTAATCAATCATCCACACATTGTCATATAAAACACAACTCTTTTTATTAAATCTCCTTTATTGTAGGCCCACCCAAACATACATGGCCCAATTCTTCATCAGTGTTAGAGGACAGGCTTAAGTAGCATCCATTAATCATCTATCATCCTGTCTTGCCACTCCCACTGCTCAGCTGGGGAGTTTGCACCAGTGTTCTCAGTAGGGTGCTCTGCTTCTCCTTCACGTGAAAGCTCTGTGGGGCCTTGCACATTCTTAGTGTCTATCAGGTTTCGCCCTTGCCCCATTCCCCAGGCTCCATGTCCCATTGCCTTGTTGGAGGTCCACGAGCTGTTCTGCAAGAGTGGGTAGTGGGTGGCACATGAAGATTGTGCTGGATGCAGCAACTTCCACATCCTCCTCACGGTCTGTGGGCGATGCTGCATGGTGGTGAGAAGTACCTGGAACCTGTTGGCCAGGATGCCAAAGGCATTCCCACCACCCCGCCTTGCCTGGACAGCCTGTAGTTAAGATCCTCTCTTCATACGGAGTGGGGAGTCTGGAAGTGTAGGGCTTCATGAGTAGGTTACTGAGGGAGAAATGCGCGTCGTCCCCCACAATGAAGTAGGGGCAACATCTTCGCGTGTCTTGGCAGGGGGTCTGCATCTGGGAAAGCCCATGATGAGGTTGCGTTTCCAGCCCTCCTTGAGGTCACTGGGCTGTGTTACCTGGGCATTCTGAAAATGTGACCGTTGCCTGAAGCATCGATGTACATGAACTTGTAGTCAGCATCGACCATGGCGAAGAGGACGATGCAGAAAGAAGCCCTTGTAGTGGTGAAATAATGGGACCCCGACTTGCTGGGTGCTTTGCAGGCACGTGCTTGCCATCTATGGCTCAACAGTGTGGGAAGGTCCACTTCTGATACCACTGCTCTGCAACTTCTTTCCAGCCTTCTTCAGTGGAGGGACTTCTCTGCAACTTTCTCCAGCCTTCTTCAGTGGAGGGCATGAGGAGCTCCTCCAGGTATTCTTCGATGATGGCCTGCACCACTTCTCTGACCACAATGCCTGATGGTGTTGTGTCCAGCCGTACTGCATTCCCTGTAGTGGAGGTGCAGGGGCTGAGGCCAGGTGGCACAGTGCAGTGCCACTTGAGGCCCAGGGTCCAGGCTGGGCCGGAAGTTGTGTTTGCCTTGGTCAACACTGGGTCTCAGCCGCTCCACAACTTTGTCAAAATGGCTGGAGGCATCCTCATGAAGTTCTGGAATGACAAGGAGTCTTCGTTCCCTCAGGCTCCACCATCAGCTTGTTGTCCAAGTCATACTCTGCTCTTCTCCCAATCCATTTCGGACCCACGACAACTTCGTGGCCGCCTCCTTTCTTCCCGTAGAAACAGTTGAAAAGAGCTGTAGATGCTTCACACTGTTGCAGAACGATGGTGGCTACAAAAAGGACTGTGGTTACGATCCACGGTGGACATCAATAGATGCTGTGAAGAGCAAGAGCCAGATGAAGGCTGCAGTGAGGTCTGCACAGCAGGGCTGCTGGACTGAAAGTGAGATTCTCAGGTGAGTTCCTCCCCCTTTTTAGGCAAGATAGGGTTTTCACACTAGGTGTCCTTGTTGCATCTCTAGACATCCTTAAGTATCCGAGATAGGTCCCCTCTGCGAATGTTTTTTCCATTTTAAAATGCTTTGTATGCGAGCTGCAATTCCACTTTCATCCTTTCTCCGTCCGTGCTACTAAGGCTGCGCGTCCATTCCGTGTCTGTTTTGCTTCCTCCCTGTGTCCGTTTTTCCGTTGGAGCGGATTGACTGCACTGTGCAGCGAATGCGCAGCGGATTGCCTAGCAGAGTATAGCGGTGACGCATACGGACCTGACGATGGAGTAGAATGGATGTTCCCCGTATGCGTTGCGGACAGAACGGACGCGTTGGATTACACTTTTCCGCTCAAAAAGTTTTGAGCAGCTCAAAACTTTTTGAGTGGATGGAACTCAGTCACACGGATGCTGGACGGATAGAGGATGAAAAACGGAGGCAGTGAGTACAGAAACGTGAATGAATCGCGTTAACCAAACGGATGGCAAAGTGTTTCCTCCATTCGTTTTACCATCCTCTTCCAGCCGTTGAGCTGGCAGTTGCTTGGAATTCGGGTTATGACAAGGACAATATACGATAGGCCTTATATTCTATGCGCCCACGTCCCACTCCCCTCAAATGTTTAGCTGATGAAGTTCAGAAATGTACAAATTATGTGAATCCCAACTTCATCTTCACTGAACCATGTTACTGTATAATAAATTGGCTTAACAGCAGAACTAAAACTCATGCTAAGTTGAATTATAACTGTGGCATTTGCAAATAAGCACCTCTCTCTTCAGTCCCATATGAAGTCTCACTTGAAGGCTGACGCTGTGGACTTTTCCTTTTTGCAAGTTAAGGCTGGGTCTCAGGAGTATATGTGGTTCCCAGAAGCCATAGCTCTCTTTCTCAAATACTGCCAGAATTAAAGATGGTAATATGAAAGGTGATAATTTTTAAAATGTAACTGCAGGATAATCATATTAACCATACTGAGTATTTATTAAAAGTGGCCTTAAATGAAACAAAATCAAATCCTTTTTTTATCTTGATCCAGCTTCAGTCAAGTTAAAATGCAGCTCCCAGTTCATCAAAGGGCAAATACAGCTCCTCACTTTGAAAAAACAAGTATGACTAATTCTAATTTTCAATATGGGCAGCAAAATAAAAACAATAAATTCCCCTTGTTCCTCTTTCTTGAGATGTTGAGATTATCAAACCAAGACATCTGACTTCAATTTTCCTGACTAGACTTTTTCATAATCTCATATAATTTCATAACCCTGAATAGGCTGAGGGTTGGAATGGCTAAGTGTAAGACCAATATGCTTATGTGAAGGTAGTTAGTGGATAACAACACTCTGTGTGACTGTGGAGAGACACGGAGCCTGGCCCATCTGATGGTATGTAGGTTACTACTAGAAATATATACTGACAATAACTTACTTTGGGCCAACAACAAAGCCAAAGTGGGCAGTCTAAAGTTTGATATGGACAAGGAAGAAGAATTTCATAATAACATGAATTCAGTATTTAAAATATATTTATTAATATTTGTTCAAAATGTCCTTGAATTTTACTGTTATACCATGTTATGAAACATGTTAGCAATCATCGCTTCAGACATGACACTTTTATCACAAGTAAGTCCCCAGGCTATAACACTGGTAAAAATGAATCAATTCAGTGTATTTTATCCCAGAAGAGAGATAATATTAATAGTTACCATTGTTAAAAACTGATCA
The DNA here is from genome assembly GCA_004320025.1 of Laticauda laticaudata. NCBI lineage: Eukaryota > Metazoa > Chordata > Lepidosauria > Squamata > Elapidae > Laticauda > Laticauda laticaudata. The sequence goes on from BHFT01032095.1 coordinate 23,425, forward strand.
TGGAATAACAGAAACATATTTAACCTAGCCAAAAAAGAAAAGGAATTCCAGTGGGTGGCGGAAGGTTCAAGTTATTTTGGCACATGGGACATTGTTGCCATAAATTAAATTCTATATTTGCAATCTGTCCTGATAACATTTAATGAGGCAGCATATTGATGAACACCAAAATGTATTCTAATATCAACAGTCCCAAAGCTCAAAAAGTTAAAAGTTGCTTCTTGAGGATAGAGGAAAGAAAGCTCAGAATGAGCATGCGATATGTGTACCAAGAATACAAAATCTTTTGTAAAAATTTCATTCTTTGGGGGGGGACGACTTTTCCTTGCCATTTAAAGGAAAACACTTCTTGTTCAGTTGGGCCAGCAAGTCCTTGATTTGAACCTTTTCTTTCTTAAAAACAAAACAAAACACCCTTACTTTCTTTTCTGAACAAGGGCAAATATCTTTTCTACCATTAACTGTTTAAAGTCTGCAATTTCAAAAAGTGTTACGCTTTCCAAACAGCATTCTATTCCAAAACATTGGTGGTTGCTAAAGAAGTTAAACAGTCAATTAGCATTTAATATGGTTTTCTGTTTTTAAAAAAAATTACAAAAAAAAAAGAAAAACTTCCTTAAAATGGTTAAAAAACTTTCTGTCAAATAACACATTTTAGTCATATCAACATTTAGCCTGTTCCTTCCCTGATATAGAAGAGCAAAGCTGTAAAGGACATAAGCCAATTTAACATATTATCCAGAATAAATCTTTTACTAGTCTTCAAGATAAATTCCAAAATACAAGTGTTCAAATTAACACTGAAAATCCTTTAGGCAGATATTGTTACTGCTGCCGCTGCTGCTAATACTATTATAACTACAAGTAATTGGCAAAGATAAGATACAAGAGAAACTGGAATTTTGATCAGAGGAATTCAAATTGGTATGAGACAGAAAATTTCACTGCCTGATTTAAAATTAGTCATCTCCCAGCTTCACTATTTCTCCTTTTGTTTGGATAAAATGATGGGTTTAATAAAAGTTGTAAAATCAATAGTTCTTTTAAATTACATTTAAAAACCCAAGAGTTGTTTCATTTTAAATTCATATTCTGCTTTGAAATTAAATGTAAATTAGTCAATTGAACACTCCTGGAAATGAGTTAACTGAACCGAGTTATAATTGGATGCCATAAATAGATCTGATTCTACATAAAAAAGTACTCTAGTCTAAACATGCAAAGATTGTCTTTGTGCCTCTGCTGCATGGCAATTGAACCACATTAAAGTCATTCTCCTTTTATTATCTAAGCACACATACACAGGAATAAAAAAACAAACCTAATGTTTCAATAAGTTATATAGATCAGGTAGTGGCAATCAATTTGCAAAATAAAATTATCAGTGGAATGAATTTGTCCTTGTCCAGAATGATCCCCAAATGTTTTCCAATGAGTTAGAAAGTAACTTGTTTGGAGACCACAAAGTTTTGTGGTTTGGACACCACAAAGAAATTTGTAGTTTGGAGACCACAAAGACCGATCAATGCAGGGCAAAAACCAAGATGTATAACCGCCATCTTTGAAATAATGTCCCCTTGTATGGATGCAACATAACCTAGTCTTATGTACGAACTTCATTCATTTTCCCTATATACAATTTAAACTAAGATGAAATATATTTTAATTGTAGACATCAATGATAATAAAATCCATACAGGAAACATTAACTTGCAATTTAGAGCAGTGGAGCAAAGCTTATTTAACCCAGCATAGACATATAGCCTTGCAATTTTATGGCTATCAGTGGCATGATTGCCAGTATGAGAGTGCTTTCTGAATACTTTAACTAGACTGCCTTTTAGGAGACAGAAAATAAATCTCTGTTATCTACAGCTGGAAAAGCTAAGATAGAAAGAAGGCAATAACTGCCAATAGCCTGAGCACAAGCATTTGTGTCAACAAACAAAAGCAGAGGGGGAAAGAGCTTTGTCCTGCTTTATTTTCTTGGCTATTACTATCCAAGTCCTGTTGCTTCTTCTTCTTTTTTGGGTGGGTGGGTGGGTGGGGAGGCTACAGTCTTCTATTTCAGTGGCTGAGAAGGTTATCTCTTGCTAATGTATTTTACTTTGCCAAACAAAAGCAGGACATTCACATGTTATGGTGTGAAACAAAGGAGAGCAGTCCACTCAAGCATCAAATACTTTTATATTTGACATTTGCAAGTGTGAAGAAGGGATACCAGTGCTACAGTGATGGGATTCAAAAAATTTTTACTACGGGTTCTGTGGGCATGGCAGGGGAAGGATATTGTAAAATCCCCATTCCCCACCCCACCCCACTAACCTGCTTTCCAGCTCCGTTCTCCTGTGCAGGGCAACAAAAAAAGACCAAGCCAATCCAGCTGGGACTCGGGAGGCAGAGAATAGATGGGGATGGGGCCAGTCAGAGGTGTATTTGCCAGTTCTCTGAACTGCTCAAAATTTCCGCTACCGGTTCTCCCGAACTGGTCAGAACCTGCTGAATACCACCTCTGCACTGCTACTATCCTTCACTTTTGCCAAAGGAACAGATATGAAAGAATTAAGCAGTCATGTAACAAAACCCTCCTAAAATTAATATCCTGCAAAATGATTTAAGCCTGCTGAGTCTGTCAGAAAAGAAGCAGTGAACTGCATTGCTAAACCGATGTCTGGCAACCATAATTGAACTTCTCTTCTGATTTCTCTTCAACAATTTTATTTTTAAAGATACTTCAGAATGAAAACAGAGAAAAGAAAAAAAGTTTTTTGCAAATTATAAGCATAAGAATTTTCAAAAGGGCAAGGAAAAAAAAACATTCCTCTCTTATTCTAGTAGTAACATTAAAATCAATCAATATATTTCCATCAGTCTGCACCCTGAAAAACTATGATTAGGATCAAGTCAATTTGTTTAAACAAAAAAAAAAACCCAGCCAAAATCATATGAATTACCTTTATGACTAATTAGAGAGAATATGATTTATTTGATCTTATGTTAAAGAAAGCCCAAATTTTGGATAAGTCAGAATTCTATGTGCAGAATATTAACCCAGAAATGCTTTCAAAATTAATTTAACATTGGTACTAGGCTAAGTGATATGTGATATTGATGCGTATTCCATGAGCTTGATCTGCCAGTTCTCAAGAAGAAATTGAATGTTATTTCCAGTGGGAGGTATAAAGCAGCTGTTTATTTATAAACACCCAGACCAGTATATTAACAAAATATTTATTTTCTCTTTTACCCAGGGAAGAATGAACCACTCTATCCTTCTTCCACTAGCCACTAAAACGTCTGCAGGGGATTTCACCACTCTCCTATATATAGTTTTCACCTAAGAGCTAACACATAAAACCTACGCTATAAAAAAGCATCAAATTCTAATGAATATGAGTCTAACCAATAAGCATGGCCTCACCTATTAGTAATGCATTCATACTTCCAGGACAAGTGACATAACTAACTGACACATATTTGAACACATATCCTGGTTCACACATCTCTAGAAAATCTGCTAGTTGGGGAGGCTGTCTTAGAAGGAAATAATGACTTAAGTAGAAATTACTTTATTGTTTAAATATAAGTTAGGGATGAAATATGAACAGACTCAGTGAATAATATGGTCTTCTAGAAAAATGAATAGAGTGTATATGACCTTGGCTGGGAAAGAAATTTCATTTGTGAGACTTTGCATAAATACTCTAGGAACAGCAGTCGCCAACCGGTGGGCCATGAGAAAATGTTGGTGGGCCGCAGAGAAATCTCACCCTCAGAGCACCCTCCCAAAGCAATTAATCCAGGCTGCACAGAAACATGAAGTTACGCCACCCACATGGCCTGCAGGAACCTTCCCCACCCACTCACTCCTTACCTGGCAAACTTGCCTGCTAAATTGCTATTTTTACTTTTTCCGACCATCTGTTCTGCTGTGCCGGGAGATTTAGATTAGCTAGAAATGGTTGGATTTCTTGCTTTCTAGCTAGTCTTTAGATCTTCGGCTCTGCTTTTAAGTACAGCCGAACCTCCCTTAGGACTGAAGGTTCTATTATTCAGTGCAGACTCATGGCAAGCAAATTTGAGAGACTAAGCTAGCCGATGGCAGACAAATAGATCACTTAATGGTTCTGTGAGCAACTCAATCTGCCTAGCTGCTTTACCTGATTTTGGGTAAAAGTTGCTCTTTTTTAAATAAAAAATTCAATATTTATATAAATATTTATAATATTCACATACAAGCCATGCCCAGCCAATTACATGACTACCAAGCCACACCCACAAATTAGGCCACACCCACAGAACTGGTTAGTGGTCCCTGGGTTTTAAAATTATGAGTTTGGTGGTCCCTGAGGTCCAAAAGGTTGGAGACCCCTGTTTTAGAATACATTAACCACAGGTTTTAGCCAAGTATTAACCTAATGTAAAATGTATTTCTTTTCAAAGACATCTTAATTCCTGAAGGGGGAAAAAAAACCTTACAAGCAGTACAGTATATAATAGCAAGAAGAGAAATGAAATGAATACTGAGAAAGAAAATTCTGCATCAGTTCATTCTTATTAATTATTCATTAATATAATTCTAAATATCACAAGCTGTTTTCTTATATTAACAGCTTCATACACTTATCGGAAATGAAACTATTCTATCAGTGAAAATGGTAGCATTGTGCCCTCTGTAATATTTCAACAAGAAATTCCAGAAAAAGAAAGCCAGAAAAGTAACTGGAAATAACAAAAACTGGGATCTGTTTTAAAGCTTTATCACTTTTACTGATTTGGGGGGGGGGGAGGTAAGTAGAAAAGAAACATAAATTGAAGTCATTTGGCTGCTAATATTCATTTACAAACTCTCTACACCTACATTATGGGGTTTGAGGATATAAGACCATGACATAGATACAAAATATGTGTCTTCCATGCAAATGTCACAGGTCATGTTCTGACCCAACCAGGTAAACTCCAAAACAGAGCTGGGAAAGCACTCCTGTCTAAACTATGGCAAAGCTGCTAGTAATCAGTAAGGATAATTCCAAGCTCTATGAATCAGGGTTCAGTACAGTGGAGTTTTCAACAAAGAAAAAATATTTTTTTATGAGTTAACTATTTATTCTTATACACTCCCCCAATATTCCCTAGCAGCATCTACATTTGTTAGAATCTGTTTTATTGCTTAACTGCTGACTGATTCTTTTAGCTTGTGCAAAGTATGTAAAATCAACATAGTAAATGTTTAAAGAGATCAGCATTCACAGGGTCTTTTAGATTACATTTTCAACTTGATCATCTTGATAGTCAATTCAGGACAATATTGCTCCAAACTCTATACATTTATTCTGAGCAGTGATTTCTGTTCATAATATTATCTGAAAGTATAAGGGGAGGCACATGTAAATTTTTCAGGTATTGGGAAGAAAATTCACCCGGAACATGTTTTTGGTGAATTATCAGCAGCTACACTTCTGATTCAGGAAACTGAGACAAACAAGCAAAGACAATATAGCAAAGATTCATTACTCTTAAAAATAACATTAAAGTGACATAAGAGCATGTGAAAGCCACTTGATTTTTTGTTTTTGTTTTTTACTGTTCGATTAGATTTTTTCAACTCACCTTCTTTGAAGGCTTTGTCTGCATGCCTTTTAAAGGCAGCTCTATTTTCATTAGGTCCTTGAAATCTTTGGATTTGTATCACCACTCAGGCATGTTACTGGGTTGCATTAAAAACCCAAGCCGGTATTTCAAAGTGCATTATTGCTCAGCATTTCTGAAGATGCCATCTGATCAAGAGGAACTGCTCAAGAGGAGGAGCTGATAGAGATCACTCTCTAGAGCATGGTTGCCAAACATCCCTGGTCTTAAAGGGTTTGTTTCTATCTCACCGTTTTGTCATTATGGCAGACAATATTTGTATAAATTCTAAAATGTGGTAATGTTGCTTCCACAAAAAAGGGGAACAGTCTATTTCTCATGTCAAACTCTGAAGTTAAAAGACTCTGAATTACAAACATTGGAATTTTAGGAACTTTTTTCTTTTGGCTTCATAGCAAAGAAGAATGAACAGAATATTGGTGTGTGGAGATGTGCAGTAAAATAGGAAATGAAGTGTGAATGAAGAGAGGTAAACAACTGAGCAATATCATAATTAAAACATTACCCAACATTTTTCCATTAGATTCGGAAGATCACCTATAAATTTGGGGGGAAGCTGTCATTGTTGCAATAGATTCCTCAGTGTTCAACTTGGAGGATAATATGTGTTTTGTCCTTTGGTGTTTTGTTTTTTTAATTCACATTTTTCAATGGTTTTTTTTTTTTTTGTTCTCTCACTATTCAAATTGTTTTTCTTTTGGATTTTTATATTTTGAATAAAATAAAATGAAATTGTTAAAAAAAATTCTGAGATTATCATACACCATCAACAAAACTCCATCTATTTATTTATCAAACCAAGATAACATTTTGTGACTTTGGATAACCAATTATATGAGGATCTGAATTGTGGGAACAATTCAATACATGCTAAATAGCACATATAACAACAGATCTAGTCAGTAAAGTACAGCTCTTGATATATCAAGACAACAATCATCTCAGCCCCATAGAAATTCTCTTTTATTAGTATTTCAGGAAAATGGAATAATGAAGGTAATGAAAGAAGCTCAGAATTTCTTTAACTCTCTGAAAGACTAGGCCTTGTTGTAAATAGCAATCTAATAAGTGAAATAAAAAAACATACTGATAAGTTATTAAAATCCACTTATCTCCCCCAAAGTAAGACAAGTCACTTTCTCAATGTCAAAAATAGGCCAAAATTGTCAAGTGCAATTAAACACAATGTTTAAGAACTCAACACAGTACCAGTCTAATTCCACAGAGGCCATGATAGAAGCAAAACAGTATTTCCTGAGAGGTGCTTTTTGCATGGAGAGCAATAACTTATATAGAAGATATTTCATGCAATTACACAATAAAGTTGTGAAGAATGATGCAAACTAATACTGGTAGAGGGGTACTGAATACAAAGAAACAAAGAAGAATTTAACACTGACATTCTGTGCAAAAAATTGAAAAGCCAACTTGTACTGCATATTCATTATTAAGTCCTTCAGAGCTAACTGGAGCAAGATGAATCTGTTTAGAGTTGGGTTCTGGCAGGAGACAGGATTCCTGGTCAAGTGAAAAAGGGAATAATATTCCTTCACAATATGCTAGAGTTTTAAAACATCTGGCTCTGTAGATTTTCCATCTTTAATTCACCTTGGGATTGCACAACCCCAATCAGAGTTGGCACACTATATTTGGGGGTCCAACACATATGAAATTTTTCAACTTAAGATTTTAAAGAAAGCTATAAACTAGCCTAGCAGCGTAGCTATTGTGGAATAGCAAATAGTAGTGCAAAATATAATTTTAATTTTACAAAATGTGAGCAAAATAAAAAAGCAGAGAAGAGGAAAAATATACTCCCCAGTTACCTAGTACTTGTATTGCAATGTTGAGAAAATGTTTTGTATCAATGATTATTAATTATAAGAACAGAAAAGTATAAGAATATATATTAGTTAAAACCTATTCATGTACAACAGCTCTAAAATCTACTCTTCCTAAAATGATTGTCATTAACTCCCTCTATAAAACACTGACTTGATTCCAATGTGTGGTAACACACTATGCCAAAATGTGCAGAAACAATTTATATCATCCTCTGTAAACAGGAATATATTCCTGCTGTCACAAAAATGAGACAGCTGTTAAATAAATAAAGATGCTATACAGAAATTGAAGTCATGTGATTGCAGATTTATCGAAGGAATATCCCTGAGTAGATGGTTGTTTATAAATCGTTAACAGTATTAAGGTGAGATTTTTGAACCATTAAGGTTGAAGATGAGACCTTTCTGTAGGTTTTTGGAGGCAGGAGTAGCTACAATCCAAACAAAGTGCTCTCATAGGTTCCTGTAAACAAAACACAGTTTTTACTTGAAGTCTTTAGTTTACTATTTACTACTTTAACTATTTGAAATGTGATCCTACATTACTTTCTAATTATTTTTAATGAAACTATTTTAATTGATATAGCCATCCAAAAAACAGCCGCAGAGGAATAAAACTTAAGTATTTTAAATTCATAACTTTTCTGCAGGAAAATCCTATTTTTATAAAATTATAGCAGTGCTCTACCGTATATTAGATATGGTATAGTAAGACTGCATATCTGCATTTTTTAACAACTAGAAGCAATATTAGTGTAAATGGAGCTAAAAGTGATACAACTTTAATTAAAAATCTTCTTTACACATATAACTATATTTATTATGGTGGGTACCATAATTTTTCCAAAACACCTTGGATTCTATTCAGTTGTGTCCATCCATTAATTGTATAGTATTCATGAGTGAATCATATTCAGTGATGTTCTCTGCAAATTTCTTCTGAATTCTGAGGAACTCCATGAGCCTAAGTTGTAAGGCCATGTAAAGAGGCTAGAGCAAGGGAAGCTTTACTACTAATTTGAAGAAATTTATAACAGCATACACAAAAAAGTGATACACAAATAAACCAATACCACAGCAAACAATGCTAACATGAAATATGAAATCAGCCCAGCCTCCCTGTAATGCAAGGGTCTTCAAACTTGGAAAGTTTAAGACTTGTGGATTTCAACTCCCAGAATTCCTGAGCTATCATGACTGGAGGAAGAATTCTGGGAGTTGAAGTCCACAAGTCTTAAAGCTGTCAAGTTTGAAGACTCCTGCTGTAATGGATAGAGATCCCAGAGAATCCCATAGTAATCAGGGTGTAATCTGACCATGACCAAAAGCTTCTCCAACTGCAGATGACATAGCTACTGTTCTAACAGAACACCAAATCTGTTGTGTGACCACTGTCCTGGGTCAAACTCTGGATGATCTGGGATAGGCCCATGGTTGTCATGGTGACCACGAACCCTTGAACCACCTCAATCCCCATTTCCAGGGAAGGCTTATTGAAGTCTTCAAGACCACAAGCCTGAAGCACTCCACTGCCAACCTGGAAATAGGGTCAAGGAACTCAGGCAGGGAAGCTGCTATGCAGCAGGGAGACTGGTAGAACAGCAACAATCCCAATTGATCCCTAGAGCCCAACTTAATAAACAAAGTCTCAAATCTGATGACCTGTGGAACAGTGCCCCTGAAAGCCATAAGTGATCATTGGATGACAATTGCCACACCACAACTCCTGCCCTAAGTTCTCAGCTGGTGACACCCTCGAAACTCAACTGGCCATATCTCCAAAAGGGCCATTTTTTTTTCTTTTGGAATAAACCACAAAAGGGTGATTAAAACATTTAATTTTGGAAAATTAGAATGTACTTAAGAGATGAGAAAAAACATATTAGAAAGATTGAGACTAATCTGAAAATGGATTTTAAAATGACCAGCTACAAGAACAATATAGAAAACTATGATACACTGGACATATAAAATAAGTCAGCTGATATCTTAATAATTTAAAGAGATATGCAAATAATAAACCAAAATTGACCTAGATAATTTTCCTATACTGGATTTAGAAAAGAGGCCTGTTAAAGGTTTGTGAGAAGGAACAAATAAAAATATATCAAGTTCCATAATAGTATTTGAAAGGACTAAAGATTAAGATTGTTTAATGGGAAAGAAAGGAATATAAAGTTGATTTATTTGATCAAGGTTATAGTAGATATGCTGTTATCTCTAGTAACCCTTAATTGAACTTTTGCTGATCAGGAATAAAATGAAGAGGCTTTAACCTGTCTTACTGAAACCTCAAACATTTGATTTGATGTGCTTTTTGTTTAAGTATGGGTATAACTAAACCTAGACTGAAAGAGCTCTCTGAGGCTTTTAGAAAGAATGTTATATATGCCAATAAGGCCTGGAAAGGAATTTAAAGGGATTGACAAACAATTGGACATCAATCATTCTGTTGTCCAGAAGATTTATCTTTAAGTGGAAAAGTTTTCGAACAATTGCCGACTTGCCCAGGCCAGGCCTCTCAACCAGTTCAGCTCAAGAGCAGAACTTGATGCTAAAAGAATTTCATTGCATGACCTAATGTAGCTCTTTCCATTACTGATTATCATATGGTGCAAAAGTCTACCATTAGAAAAAATGAGGAAGAAGAATGGGGTGGAGAGAATAAATGTGGAATGAAGTAGAATTACTTTCAATGATTTGGAAACTAATTCTGTTTATGCTACCTAAGGCATCTGCCTTTATTGTATCCTTATCACACTTTCACATTCAATCTGTAATCAACTACTGTACTGTGTTTTTTCTCAGAGATACTACTACCAAGTAAGCTGTCTCTTAACATGCACCTATGCACCTTTGCATTTACTTTGCTCCTTAAATGAAGAAATTTGCATTAGTTTGTTAATTTTTCTCCTATTCCTTTCAGTTTCTCTCCTTAACTCATGAACATTTAGGATTTTATTTTCATTTTCCAAACATGAAGAATCTTAATTTTGTTTTATTTACAAATCTGAAATCTTGTGTCACTGCTCTTCTTCCCCATATGTAAATTGCATTGGAAAAACAAAAGAACTAGGGAGCAAAGAAAAAACAAATTCTTTAAAATCTGTATTATTTTCATGGTTCTAATCTGTCAAACTTGAAAAAAGATATTATTTCAGATGTTATATTACATTTTTCAAACATCACTTTTTATTTTTTAAAAAATATGAACACAATCTAAGAAACAACTTTTCCAAGACAAGATTTTCTACCAATTTAAACATAGTAAGACACATACCTAGAAATGCTTATACATCTTGTAAAAGTAATTTTTAATGAAAAGCTTACAGTTACTCTGAAAAGTTGCTATATTTGATTAAAATATCAAACTCTTGTTCATTATTTCCCAGAAGCGTAAAATACCAACTCCTGGTTTATGACAAAGGCTAGGGCGTGCTCCCATTTTGTACAATTCTTCCTGATAGATTTGAAATAGATTCACCAATTTTTCCTGAACCCAACACAATTTTAGAACTACTAGTAGCTCATCAAAACTGCAACACAAATCCCTTTGCTGATGGTGTGAGATTCCTTTTCATCCATTTAACAGTAAGCGCAGTAACATATCATGTCACTTTGAATATTTAAGATAATAAAAAAAACTACTCTTCCTGTAAACAGGAACAGTTACGTTTCATCACTGAATACACGGGTAAACAGAATTAATCTTTTAATTGATGCCTTTCCTCCACTCCCCCCCCCAATTAGCATTGCATAAAAATTAAAACTTAGCTGATTCCAAAAATATGTCACAGTATATAATTGTGCAAGGCCCTGACTTCAACTGTATGATAATGTACGTATCAATAGGCAGGACTTCTGGTAGTGTAAACTATTATACACAGAGAGGCAAAAAGTAAACATTACATATTTAACAATAGAGTTGAACCAACAGTGACTAACCTAGCTTTGTATAATAATGGAGAGACACATAACATCCAATAACAAAATGAGCCATTTTCTATACAGTGAATGTATTTTATATTTATACAATTCTGCTGGGTTACTTAGGTGATACTATTCACTGTACTAGATAAATTAGGAGTCTAAAAGTCTGTATATCATGCTTATCACTTTGCCAAATGGCATTCCCTAAACTAGACACTACTTCACATGTTTCAGAATGTGAAATGCGCTAAAATTGGTTCATATTAAATAGGACAATTATAAAGGCCATTTCCATTAGAAGTTATTTTGTTCTGTTACTTTGAATAGTTAAAAACATGACACTTTGGAAGAGCTCACAGTTTCATCTATTTTGTCTTTCAAGCCTTATGAAAGTAACTAGATAATGAACTCAATCTGCAAGTAATAACCAGGAGTGGGATTCTATCGATTCTGTCCATCTCGGTAGAACCGGTTGCTCCGAAGAGCAGCAGACATAGAACTGGTTCTATGTCTGCTGCTCTTGTGGCTCACCTGCCTGCCCGGGCTCTTACCTGACCTTTATTTCCTGTTTCTTCAGCTGCAGCTGCTTTGCGTGACACAGCTGCAGTTGAAAAAGCAGGAAACAAGGGCTTTTCCAATTGCTCCACACTTGCACAAAGTACTTCTCAGCTGTCCGGGCAGCTCAGCAGGTTGTAAATTGCACTCGCGCGACTATCTATCTACTAATAGATAGAACCGTTATAGCTATACCAGTCAGATCCCATCCCTGGTAACAACAGATCAAAGTCGCTATTAATTCTGGCTTCTTATAATTAAACACAACGAAAGTACACACACTAAAATAGGTACAGGTAATCCACAACTTGCAACCAATCTTTTAATAACTGTTGGTTTAATGATTGTTTGCAGTCATAACACCCTCAGAATTGGTGTTTTATGGCCTGGAAAGCACATCCAGCTATAACACCACCAGCCAGGATATATGACTGCATTTTGGGCACTTGGCAACCTGTTTGCATTTATGACCAGTTGCCAGGGGCTCTACAAACATGTGAGTGCCATTTGCCATCTTCTCTGAAGGCTTCCCCAGAATGTCAATAGAGGGAATGCTGGATTGAGATCTTTCCACTCAGCCTACTGAGGGATTTTCCCTCCACTCTGTGCAAATTGAGATTCTGGACAATTTACAATTGTGCTTGTAAGTGATACACTAGTGTAGTAGTTAAAGTCCAAGATCAGGACTGGGAAATCCAGACTCAAGCCTACTTTCAACCATTTAATTGAATTTCATTGAATAATTTTGGTCAGCCATGCTTTCTCAGCCCAGCCTACCTCAAAATGTCATGAAACAAAATTAGAAGGATGGAGTACTATGTACATTGGCTTAAGTTCCAGAAGGATATGTGAGATATAAATGTAACACTAACCTCTGCCTCAGAATGGAAGTTACAAATGATGCAAAACTATTAATTCAACTGCTAACCATGCAGATGCAATGGACAATTGACATTCACAGCAAAGGATCTGGAATGACTGTCAATTATTTTTCAGGCACAGCCAAATGTACTGGTTTTATTCTTTAAAATGGCAAAATATAGCCAATCACATCTTAAATGGACACTGGCTGATCTTCTGTTAGACATGTTTTAGTGGATTCTGAATAAAGCAGGTATTTGGACTAGATGGCCTCTATGATCCTTCCAATTCTATGTTTCTATGATATCACTATGTCAAATTCTTTCACTTTAAGAGAATATCTGAATCATCCCAAATCTAGATTTATATTTTTGGCATTCATTGTACTTGAAAAATCTGACCTAACATTTATTCAAGGAGTAACTAATACAATTCTATTATATTAGGAATTCAATTTTAGTCCCAAGGCAAATTGCACCAAATTCCATTTCTTGGTTGTATTACAGTGATTGTTTTCTTCATTCTCTATTTGAGTAGATTCTTTTAATGCTACAAAAGTAAAAACATGAACAGATGTAAAGTATTCAGTGGAAATAATGAGATTTTCCAGGAAAAATATTGAAGTTTCTTCAATCAGCTAGCATTCATAGCATGATCACAGTAAGAAAAGCCCTTAAAACTGTTTATCTGACACAACATCATTTTTTTTTTTAAATGCCACAACAGGTAACTCATTGTCTCTTTTCAGCCAAGCTTGACTATTGAGGTCCTTTTGGGCATGAGCATGTAGGGCTTTTTGGGAACAAAACTGACTTCTTCAAGAACTCCCAGTTTATCTTATAGTCCTGGTATCTCCCAAAGGTCCCTAGTCTATGTTCTTTCTAGAATCATTTCCTCTTGGCTTAGCAGACTAAACAAGCACATTTTAAGTTGCTGGTACTGTACAAACTATTATTATCTCGAGGCAGTAGACCTGTGCATATACCAATACATTTGGTCTTGTTCTGCGTGGTGCTTCGCCATCTCTATATTGTTTATCTGCTTGCCACTAATAAACTTCCCTGTTGGCAATTTGTAATGCCCTAGTGGCAAATCATGCTGTGTGGATGTTTTGTATAAAGACAGTTTGGCATATGGAACAGATTTCAGAAGCAGGCAGGTATGCCTACAGAAGCAACTGCAAAACTTTTAAGATACAACTATTTCACCAGTCAAAAAAATTATCTATTATTTCAAGTGTTAATATTTAATTACAGAAAGATGCTTGAAATGCAGTAGTTAAATGCTCACGAGGAAAGGTGGGTTTTTTATTTTAAAAAGAAGACAAGTAATACACAACTATACTGTTTGCTTTCTCGACCTATTCACAAAGTATAGCTGTGGGTTGACTTATTTGTTTTCCCCACTTCCTTTTAACTTAAACTGCTGTTCTGATATTAGCAGAGATTACTTTATAATCAAACACCAAGTTAAATATTTGTTTCTGAATAGTTTTTGGAAACACAGCTTCATGTCAGTCTTTATATATTGATCTGTTCCTAGAGTAAACACAACTCATGACACATAAAGCTGGATCCTAGCAGTCTACAATAAGGATCAGATAACACACTGGGACTGCCAGCAAAAAGAAACACACATATAGGCAAAAAAGGTAGGGCCAGACTGTGAAACAGCTATAGGATCATTCTATAAGTACATAGGAATGGCCTGCTGGAGTAATCCAAGGCATATTTATTTTAGCATGTTCTCAGAATAGCTAACAAGAAGAATTTATGATGCTCACAAATAGAGATATACCGATACTCCTCAGAACTGTCCTATACCAAATATATCTGTATTAGAATGAATCCTTATCCCAATGTGGAAGTAACATGAATTTACCTGGTTTATTTTTAAAGCCATTCAAGTTTGTAGCCATCATGTTTTATGGTGTTCTATCTCAAGGCAAGCATTGTTTGTGCAATTCTATTAGCCCAGATATCAGTCCAACAGGAAGAAGATGTAGAAAGGGTCAAGTCCTTCTCAAGTCTTAAAGCAGTTAGCAACCATGGAAATTGAGCAAAAAGAGAAGCACACACAGATGATAATTTGAGGACCAGAAATGAGATAGGCAAAAGAAGAAAAGAAGAGGAGGAGGAGGAAGAGGAAGAGGAGGAGGAGGAGAAGGAGGAGGAGGAGGAAGAACTTTATAGTCATTGTACAACGAAACTGTGGATGCACCCCAGCAACTGTTCGCAATACAATAAAACCAGAGCACTTAAAACGAAGATAAGAAAAATAGAGTACCCACGTCTCCATTTGCAATAATATATACAAAATACACATCCAACACTGACTGTGATGCTTTGCCGAATTATAATACACAAGAGATGGGTTGTACTGTAATATGTTATTACACATCTGAATGAGATATTGAGATTTCACATCTTTTCACATCTTAATAAGGTAGTGATTTTATTGACCAAAGTGCCGTCCAGATGGCAGCAGGTCAAAAAGATAATTGCCAGGGTATGAGGAGTCTCCTATAATGGCCTTGATTCTGCTTTGGCAGCGGGACCTGGCTAAGTCTTCCAGGGAGGGCAGAGGGTTTTGCAGGCTGTGTTTATCAGCCCCCTCTGTAATAGTTTTTCCTGTCCTCGACATGTGAGGAGTTGCCTGCATACCCACACACCCGTGACACAGTCTGTCAGAGCTGCTCTGCACAGTGGTAGCTTTATAGAAAGCCAGCAACAGATTCTTGTCCAAATTGCTTTTCCTGAGAAACCGCAAGCAAAAGTACAGCTGCGGTCTGCTTAAGCTTCTTCACTATGGCTTGGATGTTAGGGGACCGGACATATCAGCTGAATTATGGATGTACCAAAGGAATCTGATCTAGGGACAGTTTCACTCGGTTCTCTGTTAATGATGAGTGGGGCATGGTTCTCTGTCCAATGTTTTCGAAGTACCATAATCAGTTTCTTTGTGGTTTATGGATCATTCAGGTGACGTGATAATTCTGTGAAGACAACGCTAGAACAGTACAGGTTCGTCTAGCTTCATGCGCTATAATGCCGAGTCTCATCCTCCCGGAGGATGAAACCAATCAGCAGCTCATGTCGTCCACACACTATTTATGATGGCCGTGTTGCTTGCATGGCTATTGGTGCAGGCAGTCAAGAGATTGATATCAGAGGCATATTGGCAGGGGGACTCAAAGACACAACTTGGGGGAACCAAAGTACTGAGTGTAATAGTGGAAGAAAAGGTGGGACCAAGTCTAACAGACTGTGGTCTGTTTGTCAAAAAGTCTTTTATCCAGGAGCACATGGGGGTGGGACCTGCAGATTATGACAGTTTGGCTACTACGTGAATATCTTGGGAATGATAAGTTCTTTAAATGCAGAGCTATGAATCCCAAAAGAGCATCCTGAACATAGGTCTGTTTGTTGTTCCAGATGGACTCAGTGCTTCCCTATGAAGTGGTGATGGCCACAGCTATCCTCTGTAGATCGGTTTGCTCTAATACAGCAAACGAGAAGCTTGATCAAAGGAGGGCGGGAGGCAGTCTCTGATGTGCTGTGAAACTAGTCACTCAAAAACCTTCATAATGGAGCTTGTTAACACTATAGGCCTAGTCATTGAGAGTGTTTATATTTGTTTTTTGGGGGGGAATGGGGATGATGATTGCGGCCTTCAGGCATTGTGGGATGATGGCATTTGTTAAAGATAGATTGAACAGCTCTGTAAGTATTTCTGCCAACTGGTCAGCACACTCTTTAACTACTGCACCAGGAATGCCATCAGGCCCTGAAGCTTTCCTGGGATTTACTGATCTTAGTGTTTTTCTCACCTCATGCACCTGAAGAGAGAGAGGTGCAGCGTCGTGGTCCTTGTGAGGCAGTACGTCCAGGTACTTGGTGGTCTCAAAGCGTGCAAAAAAGCTGTTTAGCTCCTCTGCTAGACTGCTACTGCTCTCACTGTTTGTTGGGCCCTGGCCTTTATAGTTGGTCAGGGCCTGTATCCCCCTCCACATCTGCCGTGGGTCACTGTCAGTAAAATGGCCATCAACCTTCCTCCTATACATCCTATAGATTGGCATGTTTGATGCCCCTTCTCAGCTCAGCTCTGGCAGTGCTGTACTGTGAGGTGTCACCTGCTCTAAAAGCCAGGTCACAGATCCTGATCAGAGTCTGGACTTTGCTGGTCATCCAGGGTTTCCTGTTTGGGAAGGTCCGTATACGTTTGTCCATAGTGACATTTTCTACACAGGTCTTCATGTATAATAAGGGCACAGTCTCTGTGTATAACTCGAAGCCCTGTTGTTTGAAGATGCTCCAATTTGTGCGGGAAAAACAATCCTGAAGCTGGGAGAAGGCATTTTCAGGCAAGCATCTAAAGAACTGCTTAGATTGAAACTTGTTTTGAACAACCTGCACAGGCATCTAGACTTCTATTTATACTTCTTACATGCTCAAAGTATTCTCCAGCTAAAACTCACCTGCACCTAGGAAACTGATCTATCTGCTTTTGAGATTTACTGCTCCTTTATTGCTCAGTCCATTCCATAGCTAAACACTGGTGGTGGTGTTCTTTAAAATGCAAAATAAAATTATAACTCTAGAATCCCTTTACCTGACTAGTTATCGATAACTCAAATCTCATCAACATGTTTGAGAAGTTAAGGCTTTTGTTTCAACATACATCATTTTAATTTACTGAAAAATGAACCACATTTGGCATTTAGTTGACCATTCACCCAATTTAAAGATGTTTAAAACTCTTCATAATGACTTGGCTTTCACTACTTTCAGGAGCTGGATAACATCTGAAAATTTAATCAGCTTGCTGTTTATCTCCAAGATAATTTATCAATGAGTTTAAAAAGTATCTGACCAAAGAAATGTGAGGGATTTGACTTCTTTCTGTGCTGAGAAACTTGCTCAATTTTTTTTCTACTCTTTGCTTTGATTTTCAACTTTTTGAATTTTTAATTCAACTTATAATTAAAAAAAATATAGAAAATATTGAAAGGCAGTTACTTTTATTCTATGACCTCTAGGTTTATTTGAAATCTTTTGTCAAAGGAACTTGAGCAAATTTAGGAACTCTGTCAAAATCCAAACATATAATGTTGACCAGATGTCCTCATTTACATGCCTACTGAAACGCTCCAATAACTATATACGGTAAGTGGGATAGGATTTACCCTTGCAATCATTCTGATTCTTATTCAGCTAAACTTGTTCCTATGTGCCATGTTTCTCAAATTTGGCAACTTTAAGATGTTGGAATTCAGCTCTGTAGACGTCAGTTCTGGGAGCTGAAGTTGCAAAATTTAAGAAAAGCTGGTCTCCATGCTTTAGTTAATTTTTCTTTGATATTTATTCCATATAATTTTTCTAGAAAAGTTGTTAGGTCAACCAGACTATATTTGTTCTACATACCCTCTTGGTGTCTCTTTAAAAATTCCAGTCTTATGACACTGAATTAAATATTTGTGCTAGGAGACCCAAATTTCACATCTGAATAGGTGAAACTGGATGGATACCATTTGTTTGAGTGTAGTCTCTCAAAATGTAGTCATTATCATAATTTATTTTAGTTGTCTGGAATATCTGATAAAGTCAATACAGACTTAAATCAAAACCTTCTATGTCTATATTTTCCTTGAGCAATCTTTTCATTATTCTTTCGTATATGGACAAAGACTGCTACCTCCTTCCTAAAACTATCCAGCAATTTATCTTGATAGCGTATGATGTCTTCAACTTTTGTACCAGCAGATAGGCACTGTCGTTCACAAATCCATCTCTAAGTTTCTAATAACCAGACTACATATAACCAAAAGCCATTCACCTTCTGGAGGACTATCTTCAGTATGAAAGCATGTGGATTCACCACTCCCAACTAATTTCTCCAACAGTCATGTCTCCCTTACCCTCAGAATTGTATCTTTCTTCCTTGGAAGCATTGGCAGTCCTGGGAGTAAGACAAAGATATCACACACTATTCTTTTTGTACTTCTTTGGCTCTCAAAACATCTCCAAATTATCTTTGGGTTTTTTCCCTTTAAACTATTTGAAGTTTAGAGGTCTGGATTCATCTAAATATTTAGCCTATTTAAACTCATCTAAATATTTAGCCTATGAAAGTGGGAAATTCTCATCCATTCTCCTGCCTTACAAAATTCCCCTACTCCTGTTTGTTCACTCAGGTTGCAAATTCACAACTTCCTTTCCTTTTCTTTTTTTAAAGGAATGCTGGCTGGGACAATGCAGTTGGCTGAGGAATGTTGACTCTACCCAATAATAATTTGATTGTTTTAGACATGGCACAATTTCAACTGATTCTGGGCAGTCAATTACAGTTATAAGCCCATCCTCCTATGTGCCATACAAGTAAGCACTTACTGTATTGAAACAGAAAAAAACATAAATCACTTCCACTAATTAACCAAACAACCTTCCTTAACTATAACTGATCAGTTCCATAAACTCATCAGCTCTCTTGCAAAACTCTCCCCTTACTTTTTGTCGACTTGTCTGTTTGGAAACTTCAAATGACCTCTCCTTTTGCAAAGAAATACAGCTATTTTAATGTTTTAAGAAAAACAAAAACAACTACATCACCATATATGGACTTCATTCAAATATTTAAACAGTATGTTAATGATTATATCTCTCATTACCAATTTTGTCCAAGATGTGATCACAAGCCTATTATTTCTAATAAGTGAACAATCCCCATGCATAGCCCAGTTAACACAATTTATCCTATTCAATAAGATCATTACACTGTTAAAGGTAAAGGTTCCCCTCACATATGCGTGCTAGTCGTTTCCAACTCTAGGGGGTGATGCTCATCTCTGTTACAAAGCCAGAGAGCCAGTGCTGTTCGAAGATGTCTTCGTGGTCATATGGCCGGCATGTCTAAATGTTGAAGGTGCACGGAATGCTGTTACCTTCCCACTAAAGTGGTCCCTATTTTTCTACTTGCATTTTTACATGCTTTCGAACTACTAGGTTGGCAGAAGCTGGGACAAGTAACGAGAGCTCACTCTGTCAAGCAATGCTAGGGATTTGAACTGGCTAAACTACCGACCTTTCTGATCAACAAGCTCAGCGTCTTAGCCACTGAGCCACCACTTCCCTTTTCACTGTTAAATCCCAGTAAATGATTTTGCTGAAATAGAGATAATCTTCTATCTTCATAAACTTCAGACTCACAGATTCTAAGAATATTGTGTGGAATTGCTCCCAAGAAAAGAATTGAGAATTAGGATGGAGAACATTGCTGAGAAACTTCTAACTCTGGAAATAGTTGAACTACAACTCCCAGCATCCTTCACTATTTGATGTGCTGGAACATGGCAAATAGTGTTAGGATTTATAGTTCAGCAACTATAGCTTTTATTGTTTAACCAAATATTTTTTTCACTTGCATGATTTTGCATAATATTACCAGATGAGTGAAGATTTCCCCCTTTCAGTGATCATTAATATGTTCACTGCTTAGCTATTTCAAAAATGCTGATGTACTCTGAAAGGGGTCGTACTGAATGCTGTTCATTTCAATACCCTAAGGCTTCCCCACACTGTCTGCAAAGAGTGCATTTTGACCTAAATGCTGTGATCAGCAGCTGATCATTGCATTTTACACAAAAAGATAGCCTTTACAAGCAGTTCTATGAACAGGTGGAGAACAAGGGTTGTGATTATTTTTTGAACTAAACCTTACTTGGTTATAAAGATGTACAGAACCCAAGATCCTTCCTGTCTGTCTCTTTGATTATCTAATTCTCTCTCCCTCCTTTTCCTTCTCCCTGTCTATTTCTTTCTTTCTATCTATCTATCTATCTATCTATCTATCTATCTATCTATCTATCTATCTATCTATCTATCATCTACCTACCTACCTACCATCTCATAATATTAGTTTATCTTGGGTCCTCTTTTATTTAGTCATTAAAAAAACACTGAACTAGTTTCTTGAGAAAAAAATTGTTTATTTGCAAATTTTGCTTATTTGCTTAGTAACCCCACCTTTTCTTTTAAAGCATCTTAAGAACAAACAATGCAAAATATTTCCATAGCAGAATCTCTTAAGAACCACCCCTTTGTTCTTCCTTCTGCTGAGAGCCATGCTTAATACTTTGAAGTGATAGCTGCCATGTGCTTTGCCAGGTAGATTTTTCTGGGTTACCAGTGAAATGTATCCTAATCCTGACTCTCTATAGATTTTAATCCATCTTTGCTATTTCATCAGATCATATTCTGTTCTGATAATCATGTCTTGTTTCCTAGATGCTACAGACACACATTAGATGCTAAATCCAAAGAAAGAAGCAGCAGTTCTGATTTTAGAGAGAGAAAGCCCCTATGGCTGCTGACAGAGAATATATTTTAAAAACCTTTGTTCTGTTGGCAAAGGGAACAAAAGGCAGAGCTCCTTTCTCTCAAGCAGACAAACCCCCCCCCACTTCTGTCTAAGCAGAGGTTTCACTGTACTAGGAGAGAAAAGTGATCAAATGTAGATAGTTCCCACACATCCTGATGACAGAAGCAACCTTACCTTTGATAGTTGCCTCCTGAGGCTGAAACGTTGGACCATGGTCACTTTATTTCTTCAGACAAAGCGATCCAAAAGGGGAAATTGTGGGGAGGAAGCAGGGAAGAAGAAAAGAAAAGAAACTGACAGCTGTCTAAGATGGTGTCAAACAATGCATGCTTCAGGCTGCCACAGACAACTCCAAGGGGATCCCTCCCAGTCTTAAAACTTCAAATCAGTTCATTGTTCTTCTAAGGGAGCTTGTAAAACATGCAAGCAGAGACAGCAGAGGAGGAGGAGGAGGGGCAGAATCCTGAAGCGGTTCAGCCGGTGCCAAGCTTCTCAGTCATTCCTGCAAGTCAGCTGAGAGGGGACCTGACAGATGGACCACTCCTTCCTCCCTCTCTCTCTCTCTCTCTCTCTCTCTCTCTCTCTCTCAATTCATTAGCTGAATGTTAGTACAGAACCACCTGAGCCTTCAAAGGGACAGAGTCCCTCCTCTAGTTAAGACAGGGTGGGGTTTAGCAAACATGTGCCTGAAAGACCGGTAAGGGGGAAGATTAAACAACACCCTAAATCATCTTCACAAAGATTTCAGCAGCACACTTCTTATAGGTGTCAGGTTTACAGAACATACATGTTCACACCCACATTCCCATGCCTTTGTTTGAAAAGGCCATCTAATTTACTTAAACCTCCGAGAAAGGGTGGGGGGAAGGGATGTTCAGCAAGGGCTTGGAAGATGCCGGAGGCACAGCAGCTGCAGGGCTGTGCTTAGAGTTACCACCACTTCCTCTTTACTCACAGAGAACTGACACCGCAAGGGTAATCACCTGGTAGGACTGCACATATTATAACAATAACATCAATTCTGCTTGCTGTACAAAAGCTGCAAATTATTAATAACCAATTACTAAGTACTAACAAAAACCCAGAATGGGTGGGGTGGGGGGAATTAAGGAGAATGGTTGTATTATTACTTGATTTCAAACTTCTCTTTTAACTTTGGTGATCAGTTAACCAAAATCTTGGTTTGAACATAAAATTAAGAATGGGTAACTTGGACAGGCCCTCAAACTTTCCCTTGGGAAAAGCCATGTGGGGGCAGAAGATTAGAAACACCTACACATAAATGCCAAGTTGCTCGTCGAGAGTTATTGGTGTAGATTTTCAGAAAAGATAAGCAAAATAAAAGAATTGGAAAGCAGCTATCTTGTTAATTATTACACACATTCCCAAGACACCAAAATTGTATCTGATTCTAGTAAGAAACATATTTATATTAGAACCACTGAGTCTCTCATACTGAAAATGTGAATATTTGCACAGCACCTAGCTACAGATCTATAGTAATAATGTTGGGGCATTTGTTGGGGCACATAAAAGAGTACATAATGGCAGGCGCAACCATGTTAAAGTCTTTGGGCATTACAAACTGTTTTCACAGAGCTGTAGAGTACAGTATCTGTTAATCTGTTCCTCTCCCACTTGCATTATGCAGTACTTTAAATATTGTAATACATATGGGTAATTTTTGACTTGCAACATTTGGGACAAGACAGTTTAGTGAGTTGTGCCCAATTTTATGACTATTTTTTGCAGTCATTAAGAAAATCACCCTGGTTGTTAATTGAATCACAGCTTCTGACTCCCCATATTGACTTACTTTGATGGAAGCCAGCTAGGAAAATAGTAAATAGGATATTGGACAGTCATAAATACCAATTGCTAAGTGCTTAATTTTTGATCATGTGACCATCTTGATGGTCTAATTCTGAGAAAAGATTGTAAGTTATTTCTCTCAGGGCATAGTAACTTTGGTCACTAAAGGAACGCTTATAAGTCAAGGGCTACTTGTATTCAAAATATTATAAAGGTTCTGTAGCACTACAGAAATAATTTAGAAAAGTTGCTTTGGCACATTGCACCTCTCTGCAAATCTTAAGAAAGTCAGAACTTTCCTGGGATCATGTGGTGTCTCTCCTCTGCAACTTCAGATTCTAAAAGGGACCCAGTTGCTTTCAAGGTAGATGTTGGGTCTGTCCTCAGTTTGATGCCTTATCCAAAAACAATCCATCTCCCTAAGACTTATGCATATTGCACAATAATATGAAATCTTATTTCAACAAAATGGCTATCAAACTTTTCTTCTGTAATAAAAAAAAAATCTAGAAATTCATGGAATGAATCTACAATAATGCTACATAATAAATCCAGTTTACATATAATTGTGTCAAAAGCCTGCATGTCCTATCAAAATTAAGGTTTCCAATGAAGCTTTTCTTTTTTTTTTTAATTGGCATGTAGATTGACATCTTCCATTCTGCTGATGTTGGTCTCCAGTTTAGTTTGGTTAGAATCTTTATTGATTATTATTCTGTTACTTGCCACATTTCTGTAATATTCCATCAATTTCTTCAAGATTTTGGTTAACTAACTCTTCAGATTTGGAAATGATATGAGTACTGATTGCTAAACTACCTTGATAGTGATATCTCTACTATACAGAGTTTCTTTATTTAGTTGATTTTCTTTGAATCAGTTACTACCGGTAGCTATCCACTGGCATTTTTTTAGAATACCAATTCAAAGTTGGAGCTTCCTTCAAAAATATTTTGGAAGACTTTTCTTGTTTTTCTATGTTTGTTTCCATCTTTAATATCTTTACAAATACTATTGTAATTGTCTCTTTTAACAGGTCTCTGATGTCCTGTGTATTCAATATTTGCCCAGAAATGAAGAGTATTACTTTCTCGGTTGGCAGAACCTAACATGTTATTATAAATATTGGACAATCATATTGCAGTAGTTGAAGAACTATTTATACACATATTTTTATATAGGGTTAAGGAATGCATAAATTTTGTTCTAGCTATTTGAGGGAGAAAATGAAGCATTCAATTAAAATTCTTGAACTGAGCAATCAAACCAGATGCATTAATGAAACATTTTAAGCCATAGAAACATCATGTAACGAACTGCTAAAATTCCTTGGGTTTTTTTCCAAAAAGAATTCATATATATACTTTGCTCATGATAGGTGACACACATAAGTAAAACGGCATGAGATTCCTGGGGAATCTCTTTATTATATTGATTTATTTGGTGCAGAGTCTAAAATAGACATAAATTGGATACTTCAAGCCATATATCAATGCCCATGACTTTTTACTTTTTTATGAAACTAGAATGCTTCCAGTTATATGTAAATATATCTAAGCAGTTTAGATATAAATACACATCAATTACATTTCTGCTAAAACAGAGCAACAATCTGAGAACAATGCAGCAATCACTGAATTACCCTATAACAATATGTAAATATGATATGGATTCTTGCATGTCCAGTTTAATTTGTTTCTGATATTAATCTTTACTTTAGTATATATTTAGCAGTGTAGGTCTTAATATTTTCTCTTTTTTAACAGCAAAATCCTACTACTATCACCATACCAGTTCTAATTATGAGTACTAAACCTTCCAGAATTTTACCCCAAAACCCACCTATAAAGTCATGGACTAATAATAATTTTGCTGAGAATAAATGACTTAATTATCTTGCTGAGAATATATTATCTTGTCAGCATTAAGTTGATTGCTGAAAAACTCAATTCACTTCTGATTTTTCAATCCAATGAAGATCCTATGCATAAAGGAAGTAGTAGGAGCATAAATATTACTTAAAATGTGTGGCTGGTATGTTATATGTAGTAAGCAACCTATTCTTTCCCCACAACTCAGAAATAACAAAGCTACTTTAGATACAATGCAAACATATTCATTTAATTTTATCATAGTGATTGTAAGAAATACTCAAACTGTGGAAAGAAATTATGATTGAAACACTGAAATATAACACAAACAGAAGATGAAAGACATAAACACTATGTACACGGGTACTGTTACCCAATACATTATTTATCTAAGTAGCCTATACAGTAGGTGTTTTTGAATTTATCATTACCTCCCGGGTTTGTTATAGCTTGCTGCCATAAATTGGTAGTAATAAAGGAAGGAAGCTCTTTAAGGAAAGATAGAATATAGTAATAGTTATATACTTTAAAATATGATCTTATAATATCTTGCTTCTAAGATGAAAGCTAGAATATAAATTACAAGATATAGATATATTTAAAATAATGAACTTAATAACCACACAACACCATTGTGTTTTTTCCATATAAGATGACTGACCGTATAATTTACATTTTTATTCCCATATAGAATAGATGTAGCCAATATTTCACTTAGTATCATACAGGTATCTGGTGAGCAAATTAAAGCTTATAACTTGATAATCTTAAAATTCTTGTTCTTCTTATTTGCACCATCCATTTGGTTTGGTGTTTTGGGTTTTATCAGGACTATGGAGTTGTTCTACTTTCATTTGAAAGTTGAGGTTCTGGTTCCCTAATTGCTCATCTGACCAACTCATAAGTTATCCAGTCACCTGAGCTGCTGCTGAAGTCAGAAAAAGTAGCTCTGATTAAGGCAAGGGATAGTGGTGCTTTTTGTTCATTAACTACAGCACAACTCAATCTCCTTTAAAATAGAAATTTAATTTTAATTAACAGGACATATTTTATATCTCAATTTAGTTTCAAAAACCTATCCTGTCACATTTGTTTTTACGTTGCAAGATAATCAAATTTTAGATTCCGATGAGAGAGTTGAAATAATTCAATTAAATTTGTGGTATTAACAAAATTCTAATTGCCACATAGTAATTAAAAACTAATAACTCTGTAATTTACTATTAACATTGTATATTATGAAGAGGCTTAGGATAACAAAATGGTGATGAGGTAGAATCTGGGAAACTATTATGTTTTAGTTGCACTGAAAATAATAAAGAACAATAAACAATAAACTTTACATAAAAATCCCACTAATGATGAAGTATTACTTTAACATTTTATATTGAAAAATTGGTAGTTTCCTCTACATCTATAAATCCTGTCAATAAAGTTCAATCTAACACTAACTACACAGTTGCCAGAGGTTACATACTATTAAACACTTCATTACAATTACTGGAAAATATACCACATATTTTGTCCGCTGTCTGAAAAATGAGTTCACTTTATTTTGAAGCTTTATGAACAATTTCACTATTACAATATTTTGATTTCTTCAGTATACAATACAAGAAGATATTCTGCAATTTGCTTGAGGCAGAATAACAAAATCAAAACAGCCTTCTATGAGTAAAAAATATCTGCAAAGCCCAAGGAAGGTCATAAAAGATAAAACTGAAGCCCCTAATTCTAGGATAGTATACCACACAAGAAATTATGTAATTATAATTACCAGCAGGTTAAGTTAGGAACACTTCCTGGTTCATAGAAACAGCATGCTTTTCCTTTATTTGGTGACTAAAACAAGTTTTCCAGTTTGGCCATATGCTGATTCCTCTATGATTTCTAACTCTACTATCATGAGATTTTTGGCATTTTTGCTTATGGTGTCATATAGTTTCCTGCTAGCTTCCTCATCAAAAATTAGGATGTTTTTACAGTGTTAGTTTTACACTGGGTTTTTGCTGAACCCTTACTTGTATAAGTTCCCAAAAACTTCCAGTGGCAATGTGATGATCTAAAAAAGAAAAAAAAAACCCAGTACCTTAGAGATAGTCCTGAATGCATACTGAAAATTGTAGCATCCAACACTAACATTCTTTCCTTCATTTCCATCTAAAAGCTCACCATGAAGATTTCAAATTCTCAAGAATATGTTCAATTCCTCACGAGTGATTTATACTGCAATATCATATAAAAGTAACTATGGTGCAGTAGACCAATGTTTTGGACCAGGACCAAAGAGACAAAGATTCTAATTAAGTCCCACCCCACTTGGGTCACCCAATTATTTTCAGTTCAGTTTCCTTCACAAAATTAGTGTCATGGCCAAAGTATGGGATGAAAGGGTTATGTAAGATGCACTGAGCTCCTAAGGTCAAGATACAAAGCAAACATATAAATAAATCAATATTATCAAGCCACAGTAACTGTTTCTTTCATAAATGATTATAAGATCAAACCATCTAATTAAAGTTCAATTATTCTCTAAACAATTTAGACATATCAGACAATCTTTTAAAATAGTTTTGGGACTATGAAAACTTCAGAATGTCTATTGCACCCTCTCTTGGCAAAGAAAAGAAGTTTGTAATCCTCTGACATGCTTCTCTTCTGTAATAAGAACTATCAGTTTATGTGAATTCTATCGTCACGGAGTATTTCAACTAAATGCCTCATCTAATGGAGGCAAAAAATGTTATACATTAAGATGTTGGCACCAGAACTTTTCAGTGTTCAATTTTCCATCTCGGACTGCCATTTCAAGAGAGATGAAAATCATCTAAATTCCATTTTCATCCCCTCCATTAAAATCACTGTAAATAATGCAGAATCACTATTCGATAATGATCTCAGGCACTTTTTACTGAAGTCAAATCTTGACCTTCTTTAAGCATTAACAATATCTTAACAATGTATCTATCTTTTCCATTTGTAAAACACAGGTACTTCTCGACTTACAACCAAAATTGAGTCTAGTAATTTGTAGTCGTTAAATGAGAAGCCCACATGACCACCTCATTCAATGACTGCAATCGCAGCTTTCCCCACTACAGTCATTAAGCAACTGGACAGGTGATTAAGCAGACAGAGCGAAACACTGCCTATGCAAAGAGGCCAGGCTACTCCTCTCAGTACTCAGAAGGGAAATTGCAGCACTGGGTGGAGAAAAATAGCTGGGACCATGAAAGCTTCTTTTTCTCCAGCCCAGCCCTGAAGTTCCCCTCCCTTTTTTAGGCATAGTGGTAGGTCAGAGGGGAAAAAAGCTTGGAACTTCACACTCCCCAGCCCAGTACTGGAGTTCCCATCCTCTAGGTGTGCAGAACAGCAGCGCATGGCTAGATTGATTTTACCCATGCCAGATGAAATCAATCTAACAGGCAGCCTTCTCAAAAAGGCTGGCTGAAAAGCGTCCTTACTAAATCCAAGTGGGATTTTGGCATGAAGCACTTGCAGCATTTGCGCCTAAGCTGGAAAAAATATCCATGGAAAAGGTATGCGTGTGTGTGTGTGTGTGTGTGTGTAGAGCATCACCATTTGTGTATGCCCATGCATCTACAAGTTCTAAATTGTCCATTCTATCAAAAACGATGTGACATCAAGTGGTTGATCTGGTTGTTGTCGTGTGGCGGGGTTATAGGCTTTTGTATTGGGGTTTTATTTTGTAAGCCACCTGGAGTCACTGTGAGATATAAATTTTCTTCATAAAAAAGCTACAAACATTTTGGAAACTGTCATTTTAATATCTTTCTCAGAAATTCTCTAATTCTGTGGACAAATTACTCCATTCTAATATCTCATTAAACACCATTTTCAACATGATAACTCCTTTTGGTTTATCCATAAGTGCTTTGCAAAATGTTACTTTATCCTCATTTGGAGCATATATTATAATTATCAATCTTGCTCTCATGAAAAATAGCTTGAACCCCACATATCTGCCATAATCATCAATCACTATTCATTTTATTTGCAATTTTCATATAGAAACAACTCCATTTCTAATTCGGCTGAAATTTATTTTTTTCTTTTACCAGCAAAGTATTTTTTTAAGGAGAGTTTGCTCTATTTATATTCCATGTTATGAATCTAAAATTATATTTATGCCCAACACATAGAAAAGTCAATACCTGTAGCCAAGGGTGGGCTGCTAGGAGTTCACAGGGGTTCAGGAGAGCCCCTAGCAAAGGTTCCATACAGTTTGGAGAACCCCCAAATCCCACTCCTGGCTGCCCAACCTGACCCTCCCCTCCCAGGAGTTCCCATGAGGCCCATTTTGGATGCAGGTAAGTGCAGGGTGCGTGGGGGGACTCAGGAAGGGTGAAAAATGGGCCTCCCAGAAGTTCAGGAAGGCCAGAAATGGGCTGTTTCTGGCTTCCAGAGAGCTTCTGGAGCCCGAGGAGGCCATTTCACCCTTCTGGAGGCTCGAAGAAAGCCTCCAGAGCCTGGGGAGAACAAAACAACCCTCCACTGTGGTGCAGGAGGCCAACTAGGCTATGCCCACCATGGTCACACCCACCCAGCAACCGTGCAGAGAACCCGTTGCTTAATTTTTTGAAGCCCATCCCTGCCTGAAACACTAACATAGTAATATCCTTAATATCTTGTCTTTGTTGTTTAGCACTGTCATTCTGGTTGGAATTTCTTTCAACTCCCCTTTAAATTTTTCTCAGAATTTCTTACTTTCTTAGAATAAACTTAATCTAACCTCTGTTGTTTGAAAAATTAAGATCATTCCTTCCAATTTTTTTTCCATTGAAATCAGTTTTTTTTTTCTGCTTGATTTTGTCAATTAAAAAAAACCTCTTTTAATTTACACAGTTGATTCTGAATGGTAGTGATCTAGGTTGTCAGGACTACGTTTTATTTAGCATCTGTAGATTTTCCTGACATTGTATGCCATACACATATAAATAAATAATTCACACAGTATTCTGATTAGGATTTAAGTATAATCACATCTGCATTATTAATCTTCAGTCTGTAAAAATGCTGCCTCAACTTGGTCTCTAATCATCTTCCTGACAAAGTGCATAAAAAAAGTGCATTTGGTACATTTCTTAATTTTTCAAAATGTGTTTTAAGTTTATGTTCTTTGTCAATTTCTGCCTCCATATCATCCTCATCCTGTTCCTAAAAGTTTGTTAAAGACTGAACAATCTTTTCTTTAGTGTCTGCTCCAGGATCCTATGAACTGCTCAAGCCTACGCAAAAAAAAAAAAAATCAGTTCCAGTAATGCCAGATTGTTTAAGTTCTTATCAGTCTCTCTATTTATTATTCTGTTCAATTTTCTAAAACTATCACATTGTCATTAATTTAACTCATGTAAATTGCCCTATGGATTTTTTCAACTTTTTTGTAACTTCCTCTTCTCTTTACAAATGTTTCTTCCATTCTCACTTCAAAAGCAATCTCCTCCCTTTTAACAGATTTGATATATTCAGATAGCTGCTTCTCCTTCACTTCAAATATATTTTGCAAACTTTCTGGACTGATCTCTTTTTCTGTCAGTTGTTCCAAAAATCTTTTTATCCCTCATCCAGTCTTACAGTTTTTCTGATGGTCACCATTCTTTTATTTATAATCCAAAAGAAAAAATAAATCAATTATTTAGATAATTGAAGATAAATATGAAGACAAGCTTCTACCTTTTCTCTTTGCTTTTTCTATAGCCTTAAAGCTTTAGTCCAAACTATATTTCTATAGTTTTAATGACACAGTCAATTTCATATTACACTTATTACTTTGTTATCTAAATTCCAACAACTGTCTTTTCCTTCTGATGTCAAACAGTCAACATACCTATGAAGGTCTGGCTTATTTATTCAATTACCGTATATACTCGCATATAAGCCGATCTTGCATATAAGCCGACCCTTAAAAAACTGTCCCAAAATGAGGAATTTTGCAAAAACTCGCATATAAGCTGACCCCCAAATACCATGGTGTTCAACCCCTGATCTCACCGTCAAGGCTCACCGTCAGAAAGATTCTGGGAGGACAGGGCTTTGGGCGCGACTTCCCTGAACAGCAGAAGTGAAGCCCAGAGAGAAAAGGCAGCAGGGCAAAAGTTGCAGCTCATCGTCCATCCAGGGAGAAAAATGGCCGATTTTCACGCGCGTTTTCCTTGACGCGAGGGCTGCTAAGGACCAGCTGACAGGGAGTGCGAGAGCCAAGACTCTCATCATGGGAAGCCGCCACGCTAAGTCGCTGCCCGATTTCGCACACATTTTCCTTGATGCGAGGGCTGCTAAGGGCCAGCTGACAGGGAGTGCGAGAGCCAAGATTCTCATCACGGGAAGCCGCCACGCTAAGTCGCTGCTCTGGAGCAAATCAAGGCACGGCCACCAATAAATCAGATTTATGCGCATATAAGCCGACCCCCAAATTTGGGGAAAAAAAAAAGCATTCTAAAGTCAGCTTATATGCGAGTATATACGGTAATTCCAAACAACAACAAAAGCACTTTTGCTAAAATATTAATCTTTCAAATTTGTACAGACACTTTTTATCTTTTTATAAATTTCTTGGTCAAAATTTTGTTTTCTGTTGTTTCAAAGTCTTTTACAAATACTTTCCTCTTTGCTTTAGTTTCTATAATTTGGAAGGCTGATTGACTGAGTTGCTTCCTTTGTTCCACAATTTTCAATTGTAAATTGATGTATCCAATTAAGAAAGTGAAGGTTAGGTGGAACTTAATGTCCTTTAAAAGGCTGTGCTTCTATGTGTAAGATGCTGTTTCTCTCTCAGCTCCCTGCCAAAAACACAGGACTTCCATCCTGTGGTCTCCTCACGAGGAGCAGCAGGCCATGGTACATGTGGGTAATTCTTAGTCTTTTATCCAGAAAACCCTGTTGGCCAGAAATCACTGCAGGCCACTGTTCACCTCTACAACAATGTCTCCTCTCCTTGAAGATATCTAGTCCATCACAGAAGCCCCCACAATTTGTTTAATGCTAAGGAACGTAGCATCTCTTTCTGTCAGCCTAAAAGGAAAAGGGAAGTAAAAATTCTGGACGGGAAAACCTGTACCATTATATAAAGGTACTGAAGGACATTATTTTTTCATGGAGAAAGCTGAAAAGGGGAATGAAGGGAAATGCTTGTAATATCTGTTTTACCACATGGAATATTGTCTACTCTCATTTACTGAAACTGAGGCACTATCAATAGTTTCTACTTTTGTCATTTTCATGAGCTTTTGAAAACTGGAGACTCGCCTATATTGACATTATCTTTTCTACATTTTCTTATAATAATCTGTTTTTATTTTGTATGTTTGCTATTCTGAAACAGCGAAGTGTTATCACTGTAGGAGTGGACAGAAAATAGGTGGGATGGCTAAAAATTTTGAAATTACACATTATATTACCCAAATGATGACTTTGGATAACTACTTTGCCAGCTGCTGCAAAAATTCCCTCGCACACTACTTTC
This sequence comes from Laticauda laticaudata, assembly GCA_004320025.1. Taxonomy (NCBI): domain Eukaryota; kingdom Metazoa; phylum Chordata; class Lepidosauria; order Squamata; family Elapidae; genus Laticauda; species Laticauda laticaudata. The sequence goes on from BHFT01032095.1 coordinate 55,806, forward strand.
AGCCGAACATAAATACCCTTTAAATTAATTATATAGGGAAAGTATTGGAGCTAGCACAATTAGCTTTTATCTCACTGTAGTTTATTTTATCTCATTTCACTGTATCTTACCTTATCTCATTTTACTGTATTTTATTGTGATTTGGTCAACTGATTAATCAATAAATAATAATTGTAATAATTGTATAATGTTAGAATTAACTTCATGTGACAGCAGCATAAACTTCACTATGGCCAAACCAAGTCAGCCTATATACTTTACTTCTCCTTTATCACAGCTTCACAACTGGTAGGCGTCTAGTGATGATAGGACATCTGCCATCACAGGATTCATGCATTGCTCAGTGGTACTTTATGCTAAAGTTATGGACTTCTCCCATATGGCAGATAAAGTGTGGGAGGTTAGGATTTGCAGGGTTGATAGCTGGCTAATATTGCACTGAAACTGGCAGCTCTGAAGATGCTCTCAAAATGGATCCAGCTCCAATCTCAGCTACAACTCCATGGGCATTGACAATAGGAACAATAGCATGTAACAGTCTGAAAAAGCTTGCTATAAATGGCTCCCACTTTGCAGTTTATTATGCAAAATGCCTAATTCTGGGAGACAACAGCACCAAAAGCTGACAATGCCATTTAGAATCATATGAAGAAAATGTTGTATGATTGCTTCTACCATAGAGAGAAGACACATATTCTTTATAAAATTACACTAATGCCAGATTCCACTCTGCTGAGCACCTATTTCCCATAGCACTATGTCGAAGGATATTTACCCATGTAAATATAACTGCATAACTTTTATCCTCCTCATCTTTCCTATTACCTTCTACTATTGGTATCATGATATATAAGATTATATATCAATCTTTGTTATTGTTTGTATGTACACTGAGAGTGGGTTTTGAGCAGAGATGGGTTGTGCCTTCTTTATCACTGCACCAAACACTTCCAGCCTAAGCTTCTCCTTCGGAGCTACATGCCAACTGGAATAGCCATGGTTTAAGCTCACCCTATCACACAGCAGCAGTTGTGTCTCAAATGCGGGCTTGCTGATCATCATCCTAGAATCCTAACCATGTGTTATGTGCTTCATCTACAGAGACAGCAAGAGCTAAACATCAGTTTCTAACACTACCCACATTTTGGTAAATATAAACATATCCCATCCTGTCATGCCCCTATCAGAATCTGATTCCGAGGGGGAGGTTGAGCAGCTGACATGGAGTGGGAGTGTGGCTCCGTTGGCTGTGGAAGAAACAGGGGAAGGGCAAAGGCCGGCTGGGCAGAGCAGGAGAGAGGTAGTACAAGGCAGAGGTAATTCAGAGGAAGACTCAGAGCCACTCCCACTTCATCCTAGGGAGGAACGGAGAAGGGAGCAACATGAGTTGCATGGCTTAAAGGGAGGAAAGGGCCCTGATTCCCTTCATTAGCTGCAGCTGGGAACACAGTGTTTAAAAAGGGAAGTTACGCACAGGAAAGTTGTTGGAAGCAAATGGGTTCCTGACATCTTCCCAATTGTGTGTTTTGTTGGCCTTCAAGTCTGCAATTCCTTATCCTTCCCTGTCAAGTGAATTGCTACAGCGTGATTTGTGTGGATTTTTATTTACAGTTTGTATGTACTTTGTTTTCGGACTGAATTTCCTCCACTTAAAGACTGTTCTTGGGAGAGTTTTTTCTCCAGCCTAAGGTAACCTGGACATTGGGGGCAAAGTTGGAGGTATTAAAAGGACTCTTCTTGCTTATTTGACTATGTTGCCTTTGTGCCATGCCCCGGATCATCACACCTCCCTTGGAAGGATTCTTCATTCCTTGTGAAGAAAGAAGTATCTATAAATTCTTGCATATTGTAGGATGGATTTTTTATTACATTACCCCAGTGAGCAGAAGAATAATAGATATTTATTAGATACAGTACTCTCTTTATTGAGACTAATGATGTTCCTGATTGAACTTGGCTGCACTCTCACCAAATAGCACTTATACTTATATACTGTTTGATAGTGCTTTACAGCCCCCTTTAAGTGGTTTATAAAATCACTATATTGCCCCCAATAATCTGGCCATTTGATATCATCAAAAAGGTGATGTGGAGAAGATGGAACTTCTGATTATCCTCAAAACCAGCTGCCTTTATTAGATATTCTCAAACTGCCACTGGACAATGACTAAAATCCTGCTTACTCCCTCTTGTCTAAAATAATCATCAGACACTTTTACCTCAACATCAATCTTAAGAAACATTAATGACAGCTGCTATTGCTGCTGGCTCCAGTCATAACTGGTGTGGATGAGACCAGGTGGTTTTGCTCTAAAATCATGTCACGCTACACAGAGATGACTGACTAATTGGACAAAGTAAGCAAAATTTGTTGAGCTCTCCATGAAGATTGCAAATGCAAAAATGTGCAGCATGCATATGTGTTCGTAAAAAAGCCAATACTGAAATAAGGGAATGTATTAATATAATGCTCTTAGGATCATGTGCTGCAATCTTTTCGCTGTTTCGCTAACTGTAAAAATGGTGCTTAATTGTTGCTTCTATAGCTTACTATATACATTTTTAAAACCAACAAACATTAATCTGAGGTTGGGTGCACTTGGCCAACACTATTATCACCTACTTTTACGGATAAAGCACAAAATAACCAGAGACTACAAGTTCTATTGTTTTCTTCTATGGAACACACAAAACATTAGCTTTTTGTTTCTTAGGAATCAGGACACCCAAAATGTTATGATGGAATTGTTCCTAGTGAGGCCGTTATGGCCTGAATTCATACCAAGATGAACAAAAGAGTTTTGGAAAATCTGGAGAAAGAACCAAACCAATTTCAAACAAAACAAAAAGAAACCCTCTCTTTCTAGATTATTTATAACTTTCAAACTTAAGCTTTTTTTCTTTTCACAACAAAGCCAAACCTACGAAATATTTAGCAATGAACTAAAAAAAAAAGCAAAATACTGCTTTATCTTCCAGCTTATACATTATAATTTTGATTTACAAAAGATATTTGATCTATGCATATTAGGTTGTAACTCCTTACTGAATACAACATAGCCCTTAATACATACAATTAATTGCCTAGTACTATAAAAACTGTTACCAAACCAAAAACTGATAATTTAACATAACACAAAGAAATGCAAGACTGTTGGAATGGCAGTAAATTTTAACCATGTCAAATGGTATAACTTGAAATAGTAGAAAACATTTTTTAGGCAAAACCATTGTATTTTCATCAGGAATTCAATAAGCACAGTCACATAGTAGATTCTAAATAAAATGGATAAAAGTTGTACTCTAAAGACTATTCTTTTTACAAGAGAATTTTTTAATTGTTTAATGGTATTCTTTAAGAATCCACAGTATTCTTAAAATAGAAGATAACAATAGTGAAACATATTATAACTACATTAATTAAGGAGACTTAATTTCCTCCATTGGAGGTACATTTATATTCTATAGTCTTAAGATACTGTATTTTATTGCCATCTAAGACCTTAATACAATACTTCCAATGTTTTCTTTTACTTACTTCACCCTCAGGTCCTTGGTTATTTGGTTCTTCTTCCATGACTTTTCAGTTAAATTTTCAATTTTGTACAGACCACTATTCCAAGAGAGATTATTCATTTAATCATTTTGCATATTCTTGTGCTCAATTATTACTGTTTGGTTTAAGGCAAACTTAAGAAATTTTCAGTACTCATTTCACTCAACAAACAATTCAGCACTTTTGATTAGCTAGTGCATCGAGATTTGGTACCACTGGAGTTTCTCTATAATAATTACTCAAGCAGAATCACATGTTTTGTACAACTCCGCTTGAAGAATTATACTGTACAAAGGAAATTATTTGTGAACACTGACCAAGCTTAAGATTCTTAACTGAAAAGCTGTGCTAAATCATTACAAGATAGCTCTCCAATTAAGAATCACAAACTCGTGATGTACATTTGTGGAGTGAGATTCATGTGTTTTCATTGTGTGTAATATAATGAATAGCTCAATTAACTAAGATATATCACTATTCATCTATAATGATATGATATTCCAAAACAGTTCTGGCTTTTGGTTATTTGGTGCAGAGGGGAATTCCAGTTCTTTGAGAAAATTAATATTCCCTTCAAAAAAACAACCAAGTTAATCCCTACGCATTTAATAATTAAGGTGGCCTGCAAATTTTTCATAATTGAAACTCACCAAAATTCCTCCATGGAATTGCAAATTGAAGGTTTTGTCATCATAACTGAAAGAATTTTCAAGACTGATATGTAGCATTCTTATTCTAGAAGAAGAATGCTGTCCATACAAATGTCCTTCTGTTAAAGTGACCATACCTTACTCATATAATTCATGGGAAATTTTACAAAATTGTTTTTTGGGGGGGGTTCTTCAAACTTCTTAAAAATCAAGAATACATATTGGGATGTATCGATATATTACAAATCCCTTTTGTTGGAGAAGAATGGATCAAACTAGGAATTTAAGAATTTTTTTTTATGTTAAAATCTTGCTATTTTTACCAAGCAGTTTGTATATTGGTCCTTTTCCTTTTCTTTTGAACATAGGTAAAGAAGCCCATTTCAATACCCTTAGCATCCTTTGCTGAAACTCAGGTGTTTCTGAGCTTTTGCTTTCTTCATTCCAGCTCTATTATTTTGGGTAACTGTTACGCCCCTTCTTCTGACCACTAGTATAACTACAATTACCTGCTTTTCAGATCTTTATTAACTCTTTTATTAGATTTGGTTTTAATTAAAACTATTAACTTTTTTTCGCATATTGTCTTCTTTCTTTCTTTCTTTCTTCTTTTTTTTTTTTTTTTTTTTTTTTTTTTTTTNTTTTTTTTTTTTTTTTGCTAACTGGAATTTTATCTTCTGGGTTGCCTTCTCTAGTTCCCCTGTCCATATTCTGCTTCTTTCTCCATTAGGCTCTCCTATCATGGGATCCTGTTCACAAAACCCTGGCTTTATTGATGTATCTTTTTTCTGAAAAAAAAAAATGAGGCACTTGATTTCACTCAATTCTGAATTCCCTTAAAATCATTAACTCCAGCAATATATGGTCATTTCCTCACAACTGCATGTTCCTGCTACCTCCTCAACTAAGTCTTCCTGAATGATTAAGATGAAGTCAAATATGTAACTAATCATATTGTGTCTTCCTTCACCCTTTGAAGGAGAAAGCTGTCAGCAATACAAGTCAAGGATTCCTGGATAGACAGCACTAGACCAAATCTGTCTCACAGCAAATATCAAAGTAATTTCTGCATTCAACTGTTAAATTTCTTCCCCTTTTTAAAGATCTGCCATTTTCTTTCAAAAGGTACCATCCATATCTATTCGGTTAGGTACATGTTAATGGACAGCACAACAACATTGTTAATTTGTTCTTTCCTGCAGCAACTGTATCAAATAATTCATCTAGATTTCAGAGAAGGAATAAGTATGTGTAACATTTCTGCCTCCTTTTCAATTGTTCTTTCAAACAAATTGTATCCTCTTTTATTATCACTGCTAGATAAATTATCTGCATTTAAAATTACTATTCAATCTAGAATTCTGTTTCTGTTTTCTATACCCTTAATGCTGAAGACAATAAAGAAAAAAAGCACTTCAATCAAGATTGTGTTCTCATTGAGATAAGATGATACTTATCAACTATATGCCTCACAGAGTATTTTATGCTACTTGTATTCTTGATTTTAATTGTAAAAAATGGGGAACAGAAGACATTTCATTGCCAAACTACTTATGTGAATTAAATATAAATCAGCAAGACCACCAACTCCCAACCAAATGTAAAATTATAAAATTGCATTTACATTTCAGGTAACGTAAGATATATGCACATTCTTCCTTCAGTGTTAAGCAAAATGTTTCTGGATGGCTATAGCAGAATTTGAACATTTGGCCAGATTTTAAATGGAAAAATTATTGCCTGTGACACTGTATTCGCAATTTTGAGACTAGAAAACAGCTGGGGGTTTCAACAATAGAAAGCCCTTGCAGTTGTCATAATAAAATAGTCTATGCTTGGTTTAATAGGGCACTCATTAAATACACTAACTGCTCTACTGGATGTCAAAAATGTCAGAATTAATCTGTCTGAATTAAGGGAGACATTACCAAATTTAAACAGGGGATAAACTGCATTCATTTTGCAAATTAATTGCAAAGACTAAATGCTTGTGTTTTAACATATAATTTACTGGCAAGCCTATTAATCCTGAGGAATGAAATGGGCATTGGTAGACGTTACCCTGAATGTCCTTTCTATCTATGCTGCGAGAGAGCCCAGGATGGGTTGACTCCTTCCTGTGACATCATTTAGCTGAGTCTGTCCTAAGATATAAAAGCCAGTCCCTGGAAGAGACCCCAGCTTTGGTGAAGATACTTGACAGACTGAAAGGTGTCTCTGAAAGCACAAATGAATACAGAAATATGACTTAAACCCTCTCCAGACCAAATGCAAGGGAGGCTGGGCTCTCTCGCAGCATAAGTTATTTAAGGCTTTTTTGTAAGGTTAAAAGGACCACATTGAAGATTTTCCCAGGAAGGGATACCTGTGGAAACCACCGGAGGGTGCAGTTGGGAAGCCCCTTTCGAAAACCTCCTGACTGAAGGGTGATGGATAAGGAAGGAAGCAAACTCCATAAAAGAATCGAAGAGAGGGCCTCAAACCTTGTCTGCGTAAGGTGTTGGGGCCAAACCTTCTCCAGATCGTGCTGGAACCTAAGAACCTCTGCAACTGGGCTTAAAGCAGGAGAGATAGGGACCCTCCCTAAGGCACATTGGGAAGGGCTTCCAGGTGCGGCATCCACAGATTGCGCCTTGTGGAGGGTTTGCGAGATTGCCAGGATAGTTGATGATGACCCTATCAGGGATATCAGCCACCTCTTAAGCCGCTGCCGCCTCAAGTGCCACATTTGCGTCAGCTTGAGCCACTGGGGTTCTGGGTGGAGCAGAATCCCCTGATGAAGGGAGATTAGATGGGCTGGGATCCTTCCAAGGAAGAAAGCCACTGACAGGTGACCAGCGTTCGCAAACCAGGGTGTACTTGGCTAATAGGTTGCCAGTGAGGAGGAGCTCCACTCATTCCTCCAACATCTTCCGGAATTACTGCTGGAATGATGGGAGTGGCGGGAAAGGCATAGAGGCAGGACTTTATGGGCCATCTTGCACCGAAAGGCCATCGGTCCCCTCCACTCCCTGGCAGGAAAACCTGGTGAAGAAAGAATCTGAGTGGACCGGCAAATTTGAGAGTGGAAAGATTCCACCTCTGGCACTGCGAATCTGAGGAAAGATCCCTGGAATAGAGGAAGGAGAAATAGACCATTCTGCCGGTCGGGAAAACTAGGGCTTTCCCTGGCGAGCCAGTCAGGCCTGGAAGTTGTTGATCCAGAGAAGGTGGTTCACCGCAGATCGACAACAGGTGTTGCTCTGCCATTAAAGCCCAACCGGTAGAGCCTCTCCCATGAGGGCTCTTTGGACCTCGCCCCCCCACTGGTTGACATGAGTTCAAAATGGCAGCCATGTTGTCCATAAGAACTAGAACATGGGAGCCGGTCACTGAGTGCCTGAAATGCTTCGAGGCATGGCTCTGAGCTCTAGCAATTTATGGAACGGCCTGCTCTGACCTAGACCAAGGTCCTGAGCTATCTTGGCCCGCTGCATATGGAAACCCTAAACCAGGAGGCTGGCATCGCGTGGTTATCACTAGCCTGTCTGGACCCTGAAAAAGGAGTCCCTTCAGATTAATGGGGAACACCACCAATTGAGAGATCTCCGGATTTGTGGTGGGAGTGGGACCTTGATGGATGAGTGGCTGGTTCCTGCTCGTTGGTAGTAAGCAGGAACCATTAGAATGGACAGGAGTGGAAAAATCTGTGGCTCTGGAGATATGACAGGGTAATTTGCAGATCCCAATGGGCTGCATGGATAAAGCAAGACAGAATCAAAATGTTGTCCAAGTAGCACTGGATCCTCACTGGAACAGAAAGCAGAGATGCCATCAATGCTGCCGGAACTTTCGTGAAGACCCTTGAAGCCGATGAGAGGCCAAAGAGAAGTGCTCGATACTGGTAATGACTATGACTATGGGAAACAGGCTATGGGAAACAGGCTCCGAGATAGAAGAATTTCTCCTTAGGATATAAAGAGCCCCGAGTGAAGTCAGCAAAGGAAAGGGTAGCCTCTGGCCACACGATCAGCTGGCTGACGCTGGTATCGGTTTGCTGATTGCTTTTTAGACCGCTCAAACTGCAGGCATGCGGGAGGTCTACAGACGCTGCCCAACTTGCCTGAACAGCACTTTGGCAACGCTACTCCCAACACTGCAGGAGAGAGAGAGAGTCCTGCTCTCCTGGAAGAGCAGCTACCCAGATCCTGGGAGCTGCTGAAGCGAGGAAAAAAGGTACTGAAGATCGCTGGTGAGTGCTATCTACAGAACCTCAGCTAGCTGAAGCTGTTATCGGTTTGCCAATCGCTTTTTACGACCCCTCAAACCGCAGGCGTGGGGGAGCTANCTGGTGAGTGTTATCTAACAGAAGCTTTCAGAGACACAGCTACTGACTGAAAGGAGCTGAGTCAAAAGCTGGGGTCTTTCCCGGGGGTTAATTTTTTATATCTTAGTACAGACTCAGCTGGATGATGTCATAGGGCGGAGTCAGCCCATCCTGGGCTCTCTATGCAGCATGGAGGAGAATACACATGATACAAACATGGCAATGAAATAATAACCACATCCTGAAAATGCTCAAGCAGAAATACACAATCCTCAGATCCTTTCAATAAATTTTTATATTGACAAGGCAGAAAGGCAAGGCAATGCATAATGATTGAATACAATTGGCAGATTTATCTATAGAAATAATTCTTCCTTTGTTTTCCCTTCAATTTGCAGGATTTCAAACACCAGACTTACAGACTATTTTTTCACATTTCTGGAAAATACATGAATTTTTTTTTAAAGAATAGCATATTTCAAAAGATAACTAGGCTTTGGCCACAATACATAACATCAGAGTCTCAAAAGATTCCAAGTATCCATTTTTAGTAGTTATTCCATACAGAGTGCATAACAAATGTTAGTCCTTGATGAATGACGAATACAATCATTTTTATCTTCAAGAGTAATTTTAGCCTTAAGATAATTAATTTAATGAACAGCAACTGAAGTTCTTATCCTTCTTAGATCAGATAATTGTCAATATTTTTAATTTTACACCTATTTTCTTTTATAACCAGGAATTCATGATACATGCTCTCTCTATAAATTGCAACTTGAAAAGCCACTTGTAAAAATTTCATACAAAGCAAATTATCCAGAATATTTGAATACACAGCATATTATTGTCAAAAGCAAGAGACAAAGGAAACCCATTGGCTAAATATATTCAAATTAATTCTGTTATAGCTATACAGAGTATTGTAAATGTGATTAAAATTCATAAAACTAAGATACAATCTTAAGAGTAAAGACTTGCCAGATACCAATTAGAACTATGAAATGACAAGTATAATACATACACATTTTGAACAATGGAGCTACACTTAATGGTTTTAAGTGGGAAAAGCAGTGGCCATGTCTACTTTAACTGATAGTTCATTACAGAATATGCCTTTCTCATTAGATTGTATTTCACTGGGCTTCAAACTTCTGCAGAAGAGAGGGTGAAATGAAAGATGTATTGTTTGTTACTACAGATGCACTAATCGCTAGTGTTAATAGGTGCCTTCATGTCTCTTAAAAATGTATTCTGAATATGCTCGAATTTGTTGTAGATATTCTAAAGAACAGAATTATTTGCTTGACCAGGATTTAGTTTAGGTTTGGATTTAGTGATATCAAATATCAGTAAGAGGTTCAGCAGCAAAGTCAGAATAGCCAATTCCTTCAATTCAAATGCCACTACAACACATTCACAAGTGATTAAAGATAATTCATTTCTTTGACCAAGTCGAAATATTTCTGTCAGGATTCTAAACATAATTTATATAAGTACTGTAAATTAAATATTATTTTTGAGAATGAGGTTAAATTCTAAGTCATGGATAGAATATTAAAATAATATAGGATAGCAAATTAGACATTACCTTTAGCTTGTTAACCATTAACTGCAGACAGTGCTTCATCACTAAGAAATCCACTGATCTACATTAAACTCCACAATTGCAATTTCATGTAACAGTAGAATTGTTGGGCTACTTTACACAAATCTATATATTTATGAATTTAAATGGATATCCAAAGAAAAACAATTTTGGGGTGAATGTTATTATTTTTGAAACAATTTACATGATAAGCTTCTACTTTGTCCAAAGATTTTTTAAAAGCTCTAAAAACAATACAACTCAAGAGTATTTACATTCTCCAGCAAGCTGTACTATTATTTATGTATATGCTTACCCTTCAAAACCAGATTTCAAGGCAGTTTACAATATATGAAAATCACGCAAAAAAAGAAATTAGGATATATACAATAAAACATAGCTGTTTTGATAATGTATTATTTTATTTAAAATGAAGTTTATTTGATCTCCCTTAAAGTATGATAGCCAAGAAAAAAAATTGATCAGGCCTCTATTTTTTCTCAACACCTTAAAAAATATCGTATAAGAAAAATATTTTTTTCTATACTCACCCGATCTGCTGATCCAACATCGTCACCAGTTAAACAGATAGGAGAAGTCATTTCCAGAATTGATAAATTGGATGGAGCATCAGTAGTAGATGAGGATCTGGGACGACCTGAATTAATATCTTGGACAGACTTCCTGTTGATTTGAGGACTTCCTTTCGGAGGATCTGACTTGCCCCGTCTGCTGTGAAGACTTGTTCCTCTCTTAATTTTAGGTGGCACTCTGATTTGTTGGAGAACTCTGTTCAGAGCTGTAGAGTGGGTAGAGATACCATCAATTTCAGCACAGGTGTTTTGATTTTCCAATTCTGTTTCAGGTTCCATATCAACCTGAGTTTGTTGAACATCATGTGGAGATACTGACGACCTCCGACGCTGATGCTGGAAGAGGTGCTTCAAACCTTGACCAATTACATTAATGTTCTCCAAGGCATTGTGGGTAATTTTTGACAGCTTTTGTTCAGATTCATGCTGCCTTTTGTTTTCTGGATCTTGAGTTTTGTTTCCAACATCAGGGTCGTCATAGAGTTGTTCACCACTAGAAGGCTCCATCAGGTGACAACGCAAGTTTATTTGACAAGTCAAACATAAATGTGTTGGGTCTTTAAATTTTGTCTTTTGCTAAAAAATGCCAAGATTGTCAGCCAATAAAGTGTGCAATTGCTTCAATTGTGCATATACATACAGCTGTGCCACGCTGGTCTCATGCTTATCTAATGTTAAAGAAAAACCTGAAGTTATCCATCATGCACGGATTAATATATATCCATGTGAAAACATGCAATTAGTTTACAATTCCCTCAAATTCTAAAACACCTTATTGAAGCACCTTCTTACCATGGAGATTTAAATGCATTATCTATTGAGGGCAGAACATACAACTTATGAATAGTTTGTTTTTTATTAGGAAAAATGCCCAAAGAATGAACTGAAAACTATAAGCCATGCTATGCTGGAAGCAGGAAAAAAGCTAAAATGATATGAATCTATGAATTTTATCTCATAATGTAGCAAATATCTAGTGATATTTTATTGCCAAAAATGTAAACATATCGGTAAAAAAGTATTTTTCCATGTTTTGGTAAAACACAAACATTGAACAAACTGAAATATATACAAAATCTACCATTAGTGTCTTAAAAATATTATACATATTTTGTTTATAAATATGTTCATAGTGTGAATCTCAAAAAAATTAAAATAATTAAAATGCATTGATTAAATTTATTTTATTTTTACTTATTGTAAGAAATAATGCTACAAGTAATATAGCACATCTTCATTTTGATTAGAAGCAGGCAGAAAGGCAAGCAATTAATGCTGAGAAGAATTATAATTAAAAAATAAAGCCAAAACCCCTGCAAAGGAAAGGAAAAGGAAACAAAGGAAACAAAGCTATATAGTGAGAAACAAGGCTCAGAACACTTACATTTAACAGATTTGTTTTTAGAATCTGAAGTACCATTAGTATTAGCAGCTTCTACTTATAATTTTTATCTTTTTGTGGATTTTGCAAATTAATTGCAAAGATTTTGCTACCATTTCAAAGATTATCTGCCATCAGGTTGTTTCTGACTCATATATAAGGTAAATCATGTAAAACATTACTGAAAAAAGAAATACAAGGAATATATACTTATTCTTCAAATTTATATCTGCCTGCTTAAGATTTTTAGGGAAAAAATAATAAAATGTCTTGAGGGAAATGTGAAAATAGAAAAAAGGGCAAACATTTTCTCCCAAAATTTCTTAGTTTTTTCCTTATTTCAGGCTTCTACATCTCTCATATGGTATACCTTAGTACAGTCTAACACAATAGGATGGGTAAGCAATAAATTGCTCTTGTTCACATTCACTGGCTCCACCTACAAGTTGATATGGCTAGTGAACAATTTGTGGCCCAATCAATTATGCTTAAAGCTCATCTATAAACCATTCCAATTTAAGGACGTGTTCCCATGATACAGCATTTGTTTCATTCACATCCCACAGATAAGGCTGTCTCACTTAGTATTTAACTGATCCAATGTAATAATGGGGTTTCCCATCATTTCCCAACACAGACCATGCTGTAATGCATGGTTTATGCTACTTTGGTGGCTACTGCAGCAATGATCAGCAGAGGCTGGGATCTGCCCAACTCTTGTCATATTTGACAAATGCAAGCAAGTTCCTTTCTTCTAGACATGGTGACTTTCCTCACCATTTTCATTTTGGCAACAGGACAGATCATGCATACCTAACAGTACCTGGCATTTTGCAAAGCACTGATCAAACATTAGGCTGATTCTGTATTTATCATCTAGAGGTGAAACTCGGAAAATTAGAATATCGTACAAAAGTTCATTTATTTCAGTAATGCAACTTAAAAGGTGAAACTAATATATGAGATAGAC
>BHFT01032096.1:0-12443 GCA_004320025.1 Laticauda laticaudata
GACCTTGAGTCTTTTAGTTTGTTGTTTACAAAATTGTAAAAAGTGCGGGTGGAATTGGTGCGTAGAAGGTTTTCCTCGTGTTTTATGTGATAATTGGTGCATTCAGTCTTTATCTGGTGGCATAAATTTTTCTATCGGCTTTTGAAATTGGCAATGTGACCAGATTTGTTTTTTCGCCAGACTGATCTCTTTTTGGATTGAAGTTTCCTTATTGTTATGGGTGATCTGTTTTTTTTCCTTAGTACCTGCTTAAACAATTCTCATCTCAATTAGTCTCTTCTTATTTTTTCTTTTTTTTTCTTTTTTTACCTTTTGCCATTTCTCCCTCACTGGTAGCTTCATAGGCCATATTCATTCCAGTGGTGATTCTCTGTTTAGCCCTACTCACTGATTTCCGAAACAATTGTTTCCTTCAAAAACACCATGCTTTTTTCTGCCTCTTTTAATCTTAACTGCTCCTTACTCTTTTTGATTACATACTTTACAGCTATTTTTAAATTGTTTTTCATTGTAAAAAAAAAAACCAACATCCCTTTTAGATTTAATTAAATCCCAAGCAAAGACTTCAGGAGGAAATCCATTGAATTTTTTCCATGGTTCTCCTCTGGCAAAACAGTTAGTCTCCTTCTCCTTTTGAGAAGTGAAACTCTCAGTCTTCATGTCTTTAAATCAGGTGGAGAAACTTAACTCTCATTTGTGCCTAGCTCTGCAATGTGCAAATTGATTAACCATTGATATAGAACTGTTTATAAATTAACACAACTTCATCGTCATGACTTAAGTAATATCATTTTCATCAGTTTTCTTTGAATTCCTATGTACAGTAAAAAGGGCTACTTATTTCGGAACCACAGTTAATTTTCCCAGAACTTCTCATCACCATGGAACTCCAGCAGCAGCAACAGTAATATTTGAATCACTGTGTAACAAATTTTTATATTAAATAAATTACCAGGTATCCTGCTTCAGGATTCATCTATACAAGCAACATATTTTCTCAGGAGATTATCATTTTTACTTCAAGGACGAAGAGTTAACAAGACAAAGAAATGTAATAAAAAACAAAGGTTTGCTTGCAAAATTTGTTTTGAAATAGGAGCATGCAGTGTTATCCAAAATTGGAACAAGTTTCCAAGAGTTGGGTCAAGGTTGTCAGCCATTCCAAGGGTAAGAAGTTCTAGAATAGAATCTCTATACGAGAAACACTCATGAACTGAAAGTCAAACTGTTCAGATGTTTCCAGCACAAAGAGTTTGCTCAGAGCTATTTCTTATGTAGACTACAGCCAACTGTCACTAATCAGAAAGTATACTTCTTTGCTTGGCAAGGAGTCTAATAGATAAATAAAATACTTTACCAGGTTTGAAATTTTGGACCTGGACAACCTAGAACTATGCCGCCTATGGTGTGATCTAAGCTTAGAACACAAAATTGTCTGCTACAATGTTCTACCTGTTAATGACTTCTTCAGCTTCAACCACAATAATACATGGGCAAACAATAGATACAAACTCAAAGTAAACCACTCCAAACTCAATTGCAGAAAATACAACTTCAGGAAAAGAGTGGTCAATGCCTGGAATTCACTACCTGACTCTGTCATTACATCCTCAAAGCCCCAAAACTTTAACTTTAAATTGTCTACCGTGGACCTCACTCCATTTCTAAGAGGCCTGTAAGGGGGTGGCATAAGTGCACCAGCATGCCTATCATCCCTGTATTATTTTATTTATTTTTATTTATTTATTTATCAAGCAATTATTAGATAACAGGTATAAGTATAAAAATGGTTATGAATACATGAAATGGATATGAATAAGAAAAAAAGAAAGAAACAATAGGACAGGGACAGTAGGCACATTGGTGCGCTTATGCACGCCTCCTACAGATCTCTCAGGAAAAGACTGAGTTCAATAGTAGACAGTCTAAAGTTAAAGTTTTTGGGGTTTGGGGAAGAAACCACAGAGTCAGGTAGAGTATTCCAGACATTGATCGCTCTGAAGTTGCTGCTGAAGTCGTATTTCCTGCAATCAAGTTTGTTGTGGTTTACCTTGAGTTTGTATCTATTGTGTGCTCTTGTATTGCTGTGGTTGAAGCTGAAGTGTTCATTGACAGGTAGGACATTGCAATATATAATTTTATGTACTATACTTAGATTGAACTGAAGGCGGTGTAGCTCTAGGTTGTCTAGGTCTAGAATTTCAAGTCTGGTGGCATAAGGTATTCTGCAATGAGTAGAGGAATGGAGAACTCTTCTTGTGAAATATTTCTGGACTTTCTCCATTGTATAATATCAGATATGTAATGCGGGTTCCAGACTGATGAGCTATATTCAAGTATTGGTCTCGCAAATGTTTTTGCTAGACCAGTACGTGAATGTTTCCAATACTTGAATGTTTTCTACTGTTAATAGAAATGTTTCCTATTATTCCCATTCGTACTCATTTATTATGTATATACTTATACCTGCTTATGTTTATATGTTATATTCATACTTATACTTATTTTCTCATACATGACTGATAAACAAAATAATTAAAAATAAATAAAGAATAAAATAGACCTTCGTTGTTCTGCTTTCCTCTCTACTCATCTCGTGCAGGGGTTGAGAAGCCTTATTTCATCCTCATCTAACTTTTCCAGCTGCTCAGGTGGTGCTTGTGTTTGAACAGCCTTATGTCATTCCTGACTTTGACTTTCCTGAGGCTGACATTCCACATGGTCAGCTGGAGCAGCTTCTTCAGAGTCACATTCAGACTCTGAATCTGAGTCTGGGTCATTGTACCAGAAAACACTTTGATATAAATCAAGTTTGTCTTTTTATTCTGAAAAAAAAAAAGAGTTAAAAATAGCTTTCTCAGAACTGAATTGATCCAAAGCAGTAATGCTGGGAGAGGCCAAGTTTACCTAAAAAAAATGAATTAAGTGGTAATTTAAAATTGAAATTCTCCCTCACATTTAATTGTGTACATTTTAGGTTAATATATTATTATACTGTACATTATAACTATAGTTTACTCTAATTTGCACAGCAAATAGTCAAAAAGTCCTTCAGTCTATTTTCTGAGCCGTGTTGTCCGGGAGGTATCAAGACCTCTGTTTGTATTCAGTAAAAAAATGTTCATGAAAGAAAGATTGGGGACACAAATCTTTCATTTTCATTGATCAAGGGCAGCCATACAATTTCTTTTTCTGGCTTGCATGAAAGTACGAGACTTTCAGACCTAACATACCAGAACCCTAAAGGACATAAGAACACTTTCTGAAACTCCTTTTAGCACACCTCTGATTGACACCTACAGTGACACTGATGAAATCCAGAGGGAACGATTGCATCCCAAGCTCCTCAACTGTAAAAGGTGGTCTTTTCAGTGTAGAAATTTTTTTAAACAAATTCAAGCAGGTAGAACTCAGAGATGCTTTCAAATAGCTTTGTTTTCTGTCTTTCTTGGATATCTCCCACATTTTCCATTTATTTAACCTTGATGGATAGTCGAAAATACCTTGAAAATAAGATATGAAGAAGCTGAGAATTATCCCTTACTAATGACGTATAAGAGATTTATAGTAATTACAACAGCACTAGTGTTGACAAGTTCATCATTAGTCAATTGCAAAAAGCAGCTTTACTTGGAACAGCTTACATCCTGCAACCATATCTCTAACACCATCAAACATCAATATCTGCATATCCCGGGTCTTTGGGAAGGACTGGGTATTTGGATAAAAATGCCAAATCCAGTCTGAATATCTGGCTAACTATACGACAAACTATTATAGTAAACAATTACAACATTGCTCTATTTTCTCAATTCCATTGAAGGGAATACAAGTAGTCCTCGATTTACAACCACAATTGAGCCCAAAATTTCTGTTGCTAAGTGAGACATTGTTTAGTGATTTTTTCCCTCATTTTATTTCCTTCTTGCCACAGTTGTTAAGTAAATCATGGCAGTTGTTAAGTGAGTAATATCGTTGTTAAGTAAAGCTGACCTTGCAATGCGGAAGGTTACAAAAGCGGATCACAAGACCTCACAACAATGAAACCGTCATAAATATGAGTGAGTTGCCACATGACCATGGAGATTCTACAATGGTTGTAAATGTGAAAAATGGTCATAAGTCACTTTTTTCAGTGCTGCTGTAACTTTGAACGGTCTCTCAATGAACTGTTGTAAATCAAGGACTATCTGTACATATTTAGATCTTTTTCTCTACTATGTTTAGACCCAACCTTTTCTTTCCTGAAGCTTTTGGGTTTTTTTGGTTCTAATTTACCCCAGACTGTTTCTTTTTAACTCTTTTGTGGATTGATTTTATGTTGTTAGTTGTGAAGTTGTGTCTGAGCCATTGTGACCGCATGGACAACGTTCCTCCAGGCCTTCCTGTCCTCTACCATCCCCCGGAGTCCATTTAAGCTCACACCTACTGCTTCAGTAATTCCATCCAACCTGTGATGATCCAGAGTGTAACACAAATGTAATAAAATCCAAAACATAAATAAATGTCCTTTAATGCCTCCAACTTGGCCCCATTATTCAATACTTCTCAGTTGGAGATAAAACTTACTCAAAAATAGTCTTCAAAAGAAAGCAATACAGTCCAAACTTAATGAGCAGCTAGAGGTGAAATAAAAATCCAAACAAGCTACAATGAAGGAAATTTGACAACAGACCAGGATAAGTAATTACCAAATTCAAGGAGATAACAAAGCACAGTCTGTTGGAAGGACGCCAACCAAGATAACTTCTGCTCAAAATAAAACATGATTTGCTTCTGTCAACACTGTGTTTTAACTCTCCCTCTTATATGCTATTCTCCCCAGCTGCAACCAATGAGGGGGATCGTGGCTTCTTCCTCTCTCGTAAGTCAAGTTGTTTCCTTCTCCATTCCTCCTTGCATGTCCTAGGATGAAGAGGGGATGGGCCTGGTTCTTCCTCTGACTGCCCTGCTGGCCTCTGCCCTTCCCCAGCCTCCTCCAGAACCTCTGGAGCCACACTCCCACTCCCTGTTGACTGTTCCTCCTCTCCCTCAGAGTCCAACTCTACCAAGGGCATGACACAACCACCTCATTCTTTGTTGTCCCGTTCTTCTTTTACCCTCAATTTTTTCCAGAATTAGCCTCTTTTCCAGTGAGTCCTTCCTTCTCATTAGATGGTCAAAGTCTTTGAGTTTCAACTTCAGGATCTGGCCTTCTAAAGAGCAGTCAGGCTTGATCTCCTCTAGGATTGACTGGTTTGATTGCCTTGCAATCCAAGGGGCTTGCAGGATTGATTTTATAAATGTTTACAAATAGCCAGGGATTAGACAATAAGGGGCTGATGTTATCATGTAACATCATGATAACATGGTCGAGGTATAGGATAGTATTAATGAGGGAAACTGAAAATAGAGTAAGTAAACAGAAATTGAAATTACTATAGTAAACATTTTTTGCAATGATTGGTGACATTTTTAGAAAAAGAGAGCTTTCCATCATGCAAAAATGTTAATTAAATTACATAATGTCAAAAAAGTTTTGGCAACGCCAACAAATCTTAAGGCACGCTTTCTATTTTGAAGTTACCATAATAGCAATTAAAAATGTGTAATATCTGCAGTTGTCAACCATACTGTTTCATCAGCTACAAATTAGCTCATATAGTCTTACACTGTTAATTTTATATTTAAAAGTTATTGTCATATATTCTTGGGGTGATATTTTCACAGTCTTGAAATAACTGACAAAAAAAACCCCTTGCTTAATCCTATTCAGCGATGCTTTTGTAAAATATTGTTTTAATTTTATTTCTTCCACTGGTTAAAGATTTAAATAGTATGCAAGGACTCCCAGATAACAGAATATAATTGGAAAACAATGATAAAAGAATTGGTGAGAATAGCAGTCAAATACACATTTTTGCTGGGTTTTTTTATTTGTGTGTGTTTGTATTCGTGTGTAGAATGAAATACAGGTGGTTCTTGACTTACAACAGTTCATTTAGTGACCATTCAAAGTTCCAATGGCACTGAAACAAGTGATTTTTGACAGTTTTTCACAGTCATAACCTTTGCAGCATCCCCATCATCATGTGATCAAAATTCAGAGGCTTGGCAATTGATTTATATTTATAACTGTTGCCATGTCCCTGAGTCTTGTAATCCCCTTTGGCCACTTTCTGACAAGCAAAGTCAATGGAGAAACCAGATTCACTTAATAATCAAGTTTCTAACTTTTCAACCGCAATGATTCACTTAACAACTGAAGCAAGAAAGGTCATAAAATAGGGCAAAACTTACTTAACAAATATTTCACTTAGCAACAGAAATTTTGGGCCCAATTGGGTCCATAACTCGAGGACTACCTGTAAGGAACCACATGGTAAAATTGGTTTCACATGTTTTAATAAACTTTATGATAGTAGTATAATTTATAATAGGTAACCAAAGTGTCATGTCGTCATTGGTTAAAAGTCTACGGAGATTCTCAATCATCCAGGTCATGGTTCTCCCAAAGGTGCTTTTTCAGGAGGCAACTGGACTTTTTTTGTTTTTTCTTTTGAAGACGTTTCGCTTCTCATCCAAGAAGCTCCTTCAGCTCTGACTGGATGGTGGGGAATGGAAGGACTTATATTCCTTGCAGACAGCTGGTCATTTGCATCCTTTGAGGCAGTCATTGAGGCCACTTGGAAGTTTATCTGCGTCCTCAGGGTCATCTGAGTAGTGCTAATGATTCCTGTAGTCTGCATTTCTTTTCCCTCTGGAAGTCCCACACCATTCAAAGGGTGTTCATCCCAAATTGTATAGCTGAAAGTCTGTAGAGATTCTCACTCTTCCAGGTCATGGTTGTCCCAAAGGTGATTTTTCAGGAGGCAACTGGACTTTCTTATCTTTTTCTTTCTTTCTTTCTTTCTTTCTTTCTTTCTTTCTTTCTTTCTTTCTTTCTTTCTTGTTTTTTCTTCCTTCCTTTCTTTTCTTTTTTTTTTCCATTCCCATTATCCTGTCAGAGCTAAAGAAGCTTCTTGGGTGCCTTTTTTTCTTCTTCAAAAGAAAACAAAAACATGAAAGTTCAGTTGCTTCCAGAAAAAGCACCTTTGGGTAGTCTTTGGTTGTTTATTTAATTGTAGAGTTCCTTAAAACCATGCCAGTGTTCTGTCAATGACACCAAAGCATAATATGCCTTATGTAACCTATTTAAGAATGTTTAGTAATTGCTTCCTTATTCCTTTCGGACTTGGGCTGGAACCCATCCTCAGGCAACTTCTCTCTACTAGAATACATTCTAGAATACTAGAATTCTCTTTCTGCATTTAAATAAAGATGTAAGACTTTACACGTTTCATATGTGGAAAATTCATTTCAAGGGATGTTACTGTATTATCTTCATATGTTGAATGATACCCGATTTCCCTTGTTATGTTTTTATCCTTATCAATTGTAAAGCATATTCTCTATTGTATCTGAAGTTTCTATTGATATGCACATGCTCAAATTGTTGAATGTTCTCTATGAGATCCATGTATCATTGCTCTTGGCCAATCTGGGTTGCAAAACTCCAATGATTAACTGTCATCTGCTTCTTTTTCACATCGGAGGCCCTGGGATTCTTTCCTAAACAATTTTTTTCATTGTTGCTATAGCAGCCAAGTTATGGCTTATCAACCAGAAAAGAAGGTGAAACAGTCTGAACAAGGAACTCTCTGGCTGAGAATTTGATTGATCTACTCTTGTGCTGGAATTATTTTCTGTGCTTATTAACATGCGGTATTGAATTTAAGCCTTGAAACTTGATGAACTAAAGTTAAAGGGGAATGAACATGAGCAACAATTAAAATGATACCTTAAAACTTAGGAAGGTGGAAGAAGAGACAGAAATGAAAGCTGCTAATCTTTATTTTGAACAGCAGTCATTTATGTCATACCGCACGTCATTGCAGATGGTTCATTAGCTTCAGAAGTGAAAGACCATGAAATTCCACAATAGAAGGGTGATAGATCAAAACCAGCATATCATGCCTGTGGTAGTGAATGCAGCTCCCTCAGTCTCAGCAAAGGTGCTTAGTGGATTAGAGGGTCATTAGATAACAATATTAATTTTCGTTAGATAAATCCAGATCTGATTCCAAATGGGATCTTTTGGGAAATACTTGAAAGAAATTTGAATATGAGGGCTCTTCTGTAGTGGATTTCCATAGAACTAGAATCCTCCTGAACCTCCATTCTTAGATTAATGTTTAGAGCAGGGGTGTCAAACTGTGTGCAGCCCTCCTGAGTTTCATTTTCACTGGCAGAGGGTTGCCGAAGGCTGTCCCAGGCAAAAATGGAGCTTGATCAGAAGCCCGTTTTCATTGGCAAAGCACTCATGCCATCACAGGTGCCCCTGACATGAGTGATGTCAAACTGACCATGCCCGTCCCAGCCCTCCAAGGTCAAACACAACCTTGATACAGGTCTCAATGAAATCGAGTTTGACACCCTCATTTAGAGAATGTCCCAAAGTCCAAGGAGTCTTGAAAAACTATACAATGCATTCAAGTTTCCTAGAGGGCATATGCCAGGATGGGAAGACTTGATGGGCATCCTCTATTCATAAAAATATTCACCATTTTAAAAAAATGATAACTCTTATGGGAACAATTGGGTGAATTGTGTTTATCTGTTTCTTCTTAGAAGAAGAAGAACTTTTTTGAACCCATTACCAAAACATGTTATTTAAAGGCAGGATATAGCTCTTGGCTCCAAAATATATTTATATAACCTTAGTTTACAAAAGTTACGTGATAAAAGGCATTGTCCAAACCTGGGGGAAGTAAAATGTCTATTGGTTAATTTTTATTACTAAATTCTGTATCATTTTTAGTATGAATTGAATTCATCAGTAGATCATCGAATCCTAGAAACTAAGCAGATATCAGCAATAATGAATGCTGAATAGACTGAATTACTAGGATAACCATCAACTTCCATTTCTTCATATTTGAGATAATTTAAATTATCCCCAACAAAACCAACATGTTTGGGGCTATCGTACTTAAACCAAAAGGGAGAAAGGTTGGTCTCAGCAGGGTATAAACCTGTTTATGGAGAGCAACACTTGATAATAAATACATTTAAAATTCTTTTTTCTTTGGTAATTTAGCTTGCACAAATAAATTAGAGGTGTTCCTCTGTAGAAATTGTTTTGGGGGATTGTGCTTTTATCATCTCTGAATGTTCTTAGTGAAAATCACATCTACTTTTTCAGGGGCTTATGAATCACTGAAATGGTGATATTTTTGCTAAAGTTACAGTAACACTTTTCTTAGAAAGGAGGGAGAAAAAAATGATGTGAAGACCTAAAGCTACTGCCTGAAAGATTAAATCAAAACAATCCTATCTAAAAGAGAAATGGACATGGACAGATCACAAAGGGTCAAATAATAAAGTGCCCATTGCCTCATGTCAAACTAAATCATGCCAAAGGTTTACAACAGTGCAAATGTTTCAAGATACTTGATAGCAATATTTTCAGAATGAGAAAAAATCTATATTACGTGGCAGCAAGGTCTATGTAGAAAAATGTGTTTAGGTAGTTTTTAAGTAGAAGTGAGATCCTAAGCTGAATAGGAACAGTTTCATTTGCTTAATACCGAGCCTTTAAAGATGTACCTCTTGCTTGAGGATTATTGAGGCTATACCACTAACTGATTGCCACAATTTCTCATTCATCTAGTCAGTTCATACATCAAACCAATCTTTTTTTAAACTTGATAATCTCTACACCCCTCAGAAGCACAAGTCCTAAAATATTTTGCTCAGCATAAATAGGAAAATATGAGCATGCTTCACTATCCTAATAACTTGCATGTTTTTGAAACCTGATTTCTACACCACAAAATGCTCCAGCATAAAATATAAAATGTATTTATTGGGATGGATGATGAGAACATTTTAAAATGTTTTAATTGTTTGTTTGGATGTCCCAAAGGTGTTTTTCTAAGAGGCAACTGGACTTTCTGGTTTTGGGCTGAAGAAGGTTCTTGGATGAGAAGCAAAACGTCTTCAAAAAAACAATAACAACAACAACAGAAAGTCTAGTTGCCTCTTGAAAAAAGCATCTTTGGGACATCCAAACATACAATTAAAACATTTAAAAATATTCTCATCATCTACACCAATAAATACATTTTATATTTTATGCTATAGCATTTTAGGGTGTAGAAATCAGGTCCCCTTTGGGACAATCATGACCTGGATGACTGAGAATCTCCATAGATATCTGCATAGATATTTGCATAGAATAGAATAGAATAGAATAGAAATAGAACAGAATAGAACAGAACAGAACAGAACAAAACAGAACAGAACAGAACAGAACAGAATAGAATAGAATAGAATAGAATAGAATAGAATACTTTATTGGCTAAGTCGATTGGACACACAAGGAATTTGTCTTGGTGTAAATACTCTCAGTATACATAAAAGAAAAGATACATTTGTCAGGAGTCGAGAATCATAAGGTACTACACTTAATTATAGTCATAGGGTACAATAAGCAATCAAATCATACTAGGAAACAGCCAATATAAATCATAAGGATACAAGCGACAAAGTTACAGTCATACAGTCACAAGTGGGAGGGGATTGGTGATAAGGAGTGATGAGAAGATTAACAGTAACAATAATGCAGACTTTGTAATAGTTGAACAGGGTTGAGGGAATTATTTGTTTGGCAGAGTGATGGCTTTCGGGAAAAAAACTGTCCTTGTGTGTAGTTGTTCTGGTGTGCAATACTCTATCGCATTGTTTTGAGGGAATGAAACAGCTGAACCAGTTTATGTCCGGATGTGAGGGGTCTGTAAATATTTTCACAGCCCTCTTTATGATTCGTGCAGCATACAGGTCCTCGATGGAAGGCAGGTTCATAGTAATTGTTTTTTCTGCAATCCTAACTATCCTCTGAAGTCTGTGTCTGTCCTGTTGGGTTGCAGAACCAAACCAAACAGTTATACAGGTGCAGATGACAGACTCAATCATTCCTCTATTGGATTGTTTATATTATTATATTATATTATATTATTTATAAATTGTTTATTTGGATGTTATAAATTATATACTGGTAATCCTGAATTTACAGTCAGTTGTTTAGCCACCATTCCAAGTTATAATGGAACTTGGAAAAAAAACTACTTATGATCTGGATTGGAAGTTCACTCATCTCTTCCCCCCTTCTCCCCCTCCTCTATGGTTATGTGACTATATTTTGGGTGCTTGGCAATGATTCCACATTTATGGCTGTTTGTAGTATTCTGCAGTCACACAAATCTTGCAATTTACCACAGTTTTGATAGAAACTGGTGTTTACTTCTGGTTTCTAGCAAAAAAAATGCCCCATAGAGAACAATGAGTTCTATTTAACAACAGTGGCATTTGCTTAATGATCACAACTTTTGCTTTACAGCCATTGTGTTTGCTTAAAAACTGCAGCAGAAAAGGTCATAAAATCAAGCCTGATCATGTAGTGAACTTGTGGGAAGAAGCTTTACTTCTATGATGACTTATGATATTGCAACCTCAATTATTCCTTTAACACTACCAAACAACACTTGCCAATTCCAGGTTCTTGGGAAAGAGTTGATGGGTCAAAATTCCGAATTCAATCTAAATATCAGACTGATTGGGTGACCAGCCATGATAACATGAGTGCCCTTGACCTATGTTGTTGCTTTATCAATCAGCAATATCTTATTAAGGAAAAAGGAATTTAATAAAACGTCAGGGAGAATTGTGCATGATGGCCTGTCAAAATTATCCACAAAATTTCTGAGCAAAGAAATTTATCTTTCTTTTTCCAGGAGAACAAAGGAGACTATATATCATGGGCATTATTTTCATGTTATATGTGAACATTTGTCTAGTACACCTCGGAATGTATAGAACCAAAGAGACTCCATTTTTATTCTTAATCTGACCTTTTAGAAAGATATCAGAACATTTATTTAACTTGTTATTTTGCTAAATTCTGCAAAGTTACAAAATATTATGTCCTTGCCTTGAGATTGCATGCTAGCTCGCCCTGACATTGAAGGAAGTTTGTTAATGATCTATTCAGTAATCCTTTAAGTGAAAAACAGGAAAGATGATGATGATGATGATGATAATGATGATGATAGCTGGGGGATTTCCATGAAGGAGTCTGGGAGGAGTTATGGAAAAACACCCAGGACTAACCATTTTTTCTTATGAAAGAATAACTCTTACTGGTGAAAAACAGGAAGTATTATGTAATCTTTTAAATGTTATATCCTATATAAGGCTGTAATCATTTTAAAGCCCATGTCACACTGCACCAACGGATGGAAAGAGGATATAAAACGGAGAGAAACATTTGCCATCCGTTGGATAACCCGATGCATCTGTTCTGTACTCACTGCATACGTTTTTCATACTCTCTATCCATCCAGCATCCGTCTACTGAGATTTCA
>BHFT01032097.1:0-13230 GCA_004320025.1 Laticauda laticaudata
CCACTTCGCTATTCTCCCCCGGAAGCCCTGCGGATGTGTCATCCGCTTCCATCCGCTTTCATCCGCTAGGCTTCCTTCGAACATCGCTTTACATCCCCACTACATCCTCCCCATGTCCATTCCTTTCTGTTGCTTTCCATTCTGTTTATGCAAATTTGGGGCACTTTTGAGATTGGATAACAATGGATGGAGCCACCCCCGAAATTTTGCTCGTCCGCTGTGTTCTTTTTGCATATGTTTTGCATCCGTCAGCCAGTGTGACCTAGCCTTAAGATATAATGTGTAATTGATTCATTGTATCATTCACTATATTGACCTTTCCCACTGTAATCCTATCTCACCAGCTGTGGGTGTTGTCTCACTGCATGCCAACCTCAGCAATTAGACAGCCTGAAGTTTTAATCTAGCTATGCCATAAACAACCTTAGTTCTCCAAAATAACCTTCTCCCTTCTACAATAATATAGTGAGTGTTGATTGATTGACCCAAGGGTTCATCATCTAGTGCTATATTGCCAATCTTTTTATTTTGTGTACGCATGTGATTTCCTCTGTAAAATCTAGGAGTGATTTATTGTTCACTTCTCCCATGCAGTATGTATGGGAGCCTTAAATATTGTCACTAAAGTGATTACCACCTCCAGTAATTCTCTGTATTCCCATTTTCCAACATAGCAATAGCACTTCGACTTATATATTGCCTCACAGTGCTTTACAGCCTTCTCTAAGTAGTTTACAATGTCAGCCTATTGCCCCCAACAATCTGGGTCCTCATTTTACTGACCTCAGAAGAATGGAAGGCTGAGTCAACTTTGAGCCGGTGAGGATTGAACTCCTGGCAGTGGGCAGAGTCAGCCTGCAATACTACATTCTGACCATTGCACCACCACAGATCATATAGTTGCTAAAGCTGCTTGCTTTAGTTGAAGTGATTTTCACACTTTGAGGAGTCCTACTAGGATTATATATTTTTGTCATACTTATAATTTTCTTCATTTATACCAGAAATACTCTTCCAGGATGAGTCAGCACAGTATGGCTTGATTTTTAAAAAATATATAAATTTTAAAAAATGAGAACATGTGGACAGGGTCTGACATCTGAAATAATATTGAGGCATTACAAAGCTATCATTCAAAGTTTTCTAAAAGCATTTCCTTCTACTCTGCCAATATCAGCATCTGGCCAGAGATTATATTTAAGCAAGAGAACTCAGGAAGTCTGACCTCATCATGTGGTGGTGCAGTGGTTGGAATGGAGTATTGCAATATGATTCTGCCCACTGCCAGGAATTCGATCCTGACAGGCCCAAGGTTGACTCAGCTTTCCATTGTTCTGAGGTCAGTAAAATGAAGACCCATATTGTTGGGGACAATATGAAGACTCTGTAAACCATTTACAGAAGGCTGTAAAGCACTATAGAGTGATATCTAAATCTATGTGCTATTGCTATTTGCAATGTATAGTTAATGTGGAGACCCATCTGTCCCACTGATAATAAAGGTAGTAATTAATTTGAATGCAATACTTTGGAGGAAAGAGTTACTGGTCTTATACTCTTCCAAACAGCACCCTTGTTTATTATATCTTTTCTGCTTTCTCTAAGAAAGTGTCAGATATACTGGTTTTAGCAGAAAAAAGTTTTAACAGCCATTCTATTCATGGATATCCAATCAGTCGCATGGAAAAAGAAATCTAAGCTTACAGAAGCAGAAAGGCAACAGAGAAATGTAAAAAATATGCCTTCTGAATTTAAAACCTTTCCTTCTAATCCCAAGTAGATAAAACTGGCCAAGTTACTCAATGGAGGCAGAAAGGTATCAAAACATGCTCTAATTGAATTATATTTTCATATCTGCTCTGAGGTTTATTATTATTGAAAGTTTACTTGAATGTAATCTTTCATGATAGTTCTCATAAATTACCATGACTAAAGGTGATCATTCCATCAAATAGATTTGGACATAATTCCTATTGTGAGATAAATACAAGCTTTAATATATGTAAATTATATATGTGTGTGTGTGTGTGTGTGTAGGTTTAGGTGATAATTGACAAGAACATTTTTCTTATTTCTTAGATATATTCAGAATTTCCAGAAGGGCTTATTCATGTATTCTAATTAACTTGGCATACCCATGAGGTTCACATTTTGGGTTATGTAAACCTATGAATACCATTAGTGAAAAAGTATGACAAAATAGTAGTGTTGTTGCTGTTGTATACATGAACACAACTCTCTCTATATCTTAGTGCTGGAAATCTATACTGAACATGATTATTTCTTCCATCCATGCATCTATACTTACACCTCTTCCTTTACCTAGTCATCAGATGCAGAATCAGAGAAGAAAGTAGTGAGGCTTTCCCCTCTGAATTTTCTAGAATAATCTCTGATTGGTTCTCTGTTATTAAAGTTAGGCAGTATGCCTGTGAATTCTTAAAGAAAGAAAAATGTTTCCCCTAGTGGAATACAGACAAGTCTATAGAAGTTTCAGAAAATGCAAAATAGCAGACTTACTGCCTTGGGAATATCCGTCTGCCATTAGAATGTAATAATGTTGCTTAGAGCATATTACAGTTTGCAAAGTGGTGACAGTTTTCCCAAGGCTTTTAGGAAACTGAATATGTCTATCTTCCCATGCTGCTCTGTGATATATGGAATCCTGAGGTTTCTCAATATCAGAGGAAGGTTATTTTCTGTGAAAAACAACATAATACAGAAGCAGAACACTGTCCAAGGTGTTGAAAGCAGTACCCCTCGTACTTTTTCACACACATTGTCAGCCATTATGTACATAGCAGTGAGGAAAAGAAACCTCCCTTGCAGATTGGAGATGGGTCTTTTAAGTGTCGTGAAATGTATTACCATCTTCATATTTTCTTTAAAAAGTTTTTGACAGGTGATAATAATCATAGGTTTGTCCTCCTTCCTCTTTCCCTCCAATATTTTCTAGGACTTTGGAGAAGAAATAATCAGAATGGTTGAAGCATTTATGAAAAACAGAGAAGTGCATTTTAAAATAGCTTTGCAAAACAATGGCATGCTCATTGGAAATTCAAAACTGCCTACTCAAGTTGTGGTTATAGCAGTTTTATAGAAGATTTTAGTTTCAAATTTAGTTGAATAAATCTTTGTAGATACAATTCCTTTTTATGTACAGTATGAATGGGTGCTTATCTGCAGAGAGAACAGAAGATTCAACAAGGCATGTGGTAAATGTTTTTTTTAAATATTCTTTATTGCTCATATACTTGTATAAGCGTACAATAACATTATAGAGAAATCCATCAGCAAGACAAAAACTATAACAAAACTGTGGTACTTTACAAGACAAAATTCAATACCTATTAGAGTTTAGAAGGAAAATAATCAACAAAGGAAAATAAAATGCCTGAACTCATGAGGTTGATGGCTGCATAAATACCATCAACTGCTGAAGTGCACATAAATGACTCACAAGCTTCTAATCCATCCAAGATAAATCAGTGGCACCAGTTGAAATG
This sequence comes from Laticauda laticaudata, assembly GCA_004320025.1. Taxonomy (NCBI): domain Eukaryota; kingdom Metazoa; phylum Chordata; class Lepidosauria; order Squamata; family Elapidae; genus Laticauda; species Laticauda laticaudata. The sequence continues at coordinate 3,507 of BHFT01032097.1, forward strand.
CTCCGGGGAGACATTCTGACCAGCTGGGAGAATATAAATATGCCACTAAAAGGAATCAATGGAGAAAAGGACATGAATTTGTTTATGACATGTCATATTTATCAAATATTGGGTTTACATGAGGTTGCTATACTTTGTGCTTCATACCATGCAACTCTCCTGGTCGGGATGACAGCATGATTCTTCCTATCAAGGATTTGTGTGTGTGTGTGTGTTTGTGGTTTTGTCCAGTATTTCTAGGTTTAGAATAAGTTTCTATATATGTGCAAGGAGTTTCTGGGCAAGCACAAAGGCTGAATGAGGTCTCAGAATAATGGAAAATAAAGTAACACAAGTGTAAAACCTTTTTTGTAAAAGGTTCATCACATTATGCATAAACATCCCTTCCAAGTTTTGCATAGCTAAATATTTAATATATCCAAAGAACACTAGGTCTCTGAGGCTATCAGAAGATGACAAACTTCTGTATATGAAAAAGAAGTATTGCGATATGTACATCAAAATAGTAAAACAAGTGTCTTTGATAACTTGTTACTTCCTCTCCTTTAGACAGAACAGGAGTGGGATACTCTCCTTTAGATAAAACAGATAAGCAGGATCTGAGAAGATTAAGGACTTTCTTTCCCCCTTCCCTTCTTCCTTCCTCCTTCGTTCCTTCGCTCCTTCATTCCTTCCTTCCTTCCTCCCTTCCTTCCTTCCTTTGTAATTTTTAGGTAGACAACAATTTTGGCTGCTCCCCCTGCCACTCCTCAAACCAAAAGAAAGACCTGTTCTAATAGAAAAAATGACATTATCTGACAGTCTAAAACCCATATGTATGTGAGGACCATATTAAAGTGTCTCCATAATTTTGTTGGACTATTTTGTAATGCCTTTGAAATATTTGACGAGGATTAAGCAATCCAGCAACCCACACTGAAACTACTGGAGGAATGCAAATAAGTCCACTGGGGTGGTTGGGAGACAATAGGAATCTCTCCATTTATCTTTATATCCATCCACAAATGAATGCATTTAGTATTTCTATTTTTTTCTTAGATGTTGTAACCAGTCCAAGTATTTTCTAGCTTTTATTCTTTTTTTTTTTTTAAGTCCATTCACTTCTACCATTTGAATTGTAGAGCTTGTTTACAAAGCACGGGTTTATGTACACATCAGAAGCCATGTGAACATTCAAAAGAAATATTTCAACTAAAGATGGGGATGGAAAGAGGGAAGAAAAGAAGAAAAGCTTTCATACCGCATGCAAACGTATGCTTTCTAAAGTAATCCACAAGTGGAACAAGCTTGATTACCATCACAGATTCCGGTGCACCAGACTCCGCCGTTTGTGTCATGTGCAGAGCTGCAAACACGAAGAAGGAATTCTCTGTTGGTTTGTAACATTTGAGATGAGAGAATCCCTTTGGGAAACCACGCCAAACATGGCAACTATAAAACAAGGTATCGGTTGTAATGGGGTTGATGTTCTTTAATGCTACAACCTTCCCTATATAACACGAGATTCTATTCTGGAAGCCAAATGATTTGATTGTGTTTCCTCCTCACGATCCCATGTCTCTAGTGTTGGTAAGAGAAGCTTTTTTTTTTTGAAGATATTTTCTACTCTGAGATCTTTATTCACTTATTATTCTTTGGAACTTTCAATTCCATTTCTTTTATGGAGTGAGCCATCAGTCACTTTCTCTCCTTCCCCTTTAAAATCATAGAAATATTGTATCATAGAATTTTCTGTTTAGATGTGATGGTCTTTTCAAACACTTCCTGGCACAGCATTAGACATACTGTTCTTTTCTTGTAGCCACATGCTGTTTAACTTTTTGAACTTGCCAGAACATCTTTTACTTAGGAAACATTTTTTTTCCTAATGACAAAAAATTGTTGACACTTTCTATTAACATTAAAAAAATTGTTAAAAATTAATGATTGAGAATCTGGTTGGAATTGTAATGAGTCAGAAATAATTTTTTCACTAATATAGATTTCCTAATAATGTAGATCAGCTAATTGATGAATCAATTACACATGCACACATGTGCCAACACACACACACCAATTTTTAGATTTATCAATCTCCAGCTCCCCATCCATCCCTCCATCCATCAACCCATATCTGTCTGTCTATTTATTGATCTATCTATCTATCTATCTATCTATCTATCTATCTATCTATCTATCATCTATCTATCTTATATTTTTTTAAACATTTAGACATGTAAACTACACAATTTAGGATCTCATTCCTAATGTTAAATGGAGTTGAAAAGAATGAAATTCACTTTATAAGAGATCAACAGTCCATGTTTCTTGGAGCATGTCATAATGGAAGAAGACATCAGCAAAACAGGAATCTCTGGTGGATATAAACCACCCAGCCACATGGCAGGTTAGGAGGGTGATCCTATGTTGTTCATTTGAATGTCAAGCATTGCATACTGGGACTGAGTTGGTGTTTTTTATGAGGAAAGTGGTGTCATTGATTGATGATTGAAGCAGTTGTAGTTGTGTTCTCCTCTGTGGAAGATGGAACTGAGGCACCATCATGTTTGTGTTCTCTTCTTTTCCAATTCTTTGTCCTTTGGAAAAATCAATGTAGCATGGATAGTGAAATATGGATCATTGGCAGCAGGAAGCCCAATTATTTAGCAGGGGAACATACTTTGCCTTGTAAATACAGGTGAGAGAAGCTATTTCTCCTTGGATTCCGGTTCCCTTGGGACCAGAGGAGACACCTAAGGTTTGGAAAAAATTAAGGGTATACCTCCAGACAGGGTTCCTGTATGACTTTATTGTGCTTATAAGACAGTTGCAGTTGCTTGTGATCACTGAATTAAAGCTCCCAGAGGAGTCATTGTTAGTGTCACTTTCACTATTTTGGGTGAGAAAACCAGTATTGTCTGCTGACAGCATTCTGCATGTCTTAGTTACAGGAGAAGCAGCAACATCTATCTGTTTGGACCAGTTCTATAGGGGGATTTGTCAATCAAGAGATTGTTGGAAGCTGTTCACCTTGGCTGCAAATTACTTTAGTCATTGCAATATAAAGATAGATGTTTCTGCAGATGCTGAAAGCAAATCTCCAGGAATGATTTAACACTATAGTTGTTGTGGGGTAGGGTATAAAGGACTACTGCTCTGGGGGAGGCATGATTTGGACAGAGTCTTTGAGGGGTTGGGGTGGTGCTCTGTGTTGTGGCTGGGTTAATTTTTAATTTTTGGAACTGAAAGGGGCCCTGAAGTGGTGAATCCATTACTCACATTTTAGTTGCATCTGTGATAGGGAGATAGGGGCTGATGCCCATCTGCTCCTCTGCTTTGTTAGATTGATGAGTCCCAGTACTGTTGTTGGAGTTGGTTTGAATTGTTTTCTTGCCTTTGAATAGCATTTTTGGGATGTAGGGTTAAGCCAGAAGGGACAAGGCCTACCATAAGCCATACCTTTCCACACATGAACAGGTTTCCTTTGTAAACCTGTAGGAAGTTAGCACCCACCCCCCTCCTAGAAAAATGAAATATTTTAGGATATATTAAAAAGACAGAATATTTCTCCTAAAACAAAAGTAGAAACTCAGAGAGGCAGAAACTCACCCCCCCACACCTTTGTTAATGGTCCATTAAGGCCTGGGCCAGTCTATTCTACATAACAAAAATATGCCTCCTTCAGGCAGACCCATAATATGAACCCCAAAGCCTTTTCATTACATCATCATCCAGCAAGGCTCAGCCAAGTATGGTACAGGGTAGCATACAGAGTTGCCCCTGCATGGCCCCATGGGAGTTTGACAACCAACCAGAATACATGCTCAAATTCAAATCCCAACAAAGGGCATAAAATCCAGGAACTCTCAAGATCTCTTACCTTTTTTTCATTCAGGAACTCCAAGGCATGTGATCTTGTCCACCATTAAAGCATCTTTCCAAACAGCCTCCATGTTTCCAATGTCTTTTTCCCCACTTGGAACTGAACTGAGAAGGATATTTTCTTTCAACAAACCTAATATAGAAAAATTGTCCAAGTCATTCTCCTGGTTGTTTGTATGCCCATTTTAATTATTAAAACATCACCAATTTATTTTGTACATCTAGTATTTCCTTTTTCTAGAACTTCCTTATCATCCATCATTTTTAAATCCATGTTCAGATCTACTTCGGTCTTATCTAGAAGAAACTGTTCCTCTTACATAATATCATTCACACTTAGGCTATCTATAATGGCTGACATTCTTAAAATTAACTTCTGAATCCATTGTTAACATATAACATTCAATATGTGTCAAGGCATTTTTCCTAAACTCTGTGTTAATCAGTCAAACAGGTGTTTTTCTCTTTAATTAAAATCTGACTTTCTTTTAGCTCCTCTAGTGTCCAAACTTCAAAGCCCCATCTTATTATGTTTTTTTTTCAAAAGTTGAAAACAAGAGCCATGTTCCTTCCAGAAAAAATCATTCAATTAATTTTAAAATCTTATTTCACTTTTAATCCAGTTATAACTTTTCAAAAACTTTACTCTGTCATTTTTGGGTATATGCAAAAGCCCTCAACAAACACTCAAAACTGTCACGTGAAATTAAGTTCTGTCAGATGGATGATACAACTCTAATCCAGTTTGCTGTCCTGGCCATGTGAACTTGAATTCAAAAGTATTTTATTACTCTTGATATATTAAATATTTTCATGATTTAATCTTACATCTCCTTTGATCTAATGTGTTCATCTAAACATTATTTCTTTTCATATTTTATATACTGCCAGAATAATGCCATTATTTTGTCAGATATACAAATACAGAATAACTAAATGAAGTTGGTTTAGTCTTCCATTTATTTTAGGAAGAGGTTTCCCCCAAAGGGATAGAAAAAGAATGCATTTCAAAGTATTGAAGGAAAATGTCTTTTCTGCTGCTTCCTTTAGACATATATATTTTACTGAACTAGTAGGAAGAAGAACTAGATAGAACTGAAGGAAGTGACTAGTTACTCAGATCCATGGCAGTTCAAGGAATTCTATTACATGTCAAATATCTGAAACATATGTCAAGTGTGGTTATTTATTACCTCCAGGTTCTCATGCAGTAGTTGTATTTGCACAACATTAGGGCACAATTTAGCTAACCAGATTATAGCACAGCATATTGGTGTGAATTCAGCCAATGTGCTTCACAAACCCAGCAAATTGGGTAGCAAGGTGAGCAGGTTGTACAAATTCAGTAAACATCAACAAGTAGCAGGTTATGCTGGCTATACTTAGGATTTTCACCAAAGTTGACAGAAACTAGCCCATAGGTCCTCTTTTTTTTTCTCCTCAGTATCTTAGTCTTCCTCACTTATATCCCATTCAATCTCTTTCTCTTCCCACATACTTATTCAATGTTTATAATTGGTCATGACTAACTGTATCATAGTTTAGCCAACCAACTGCGTTGGTTGGTGAACACTTTGAGTCATCAATTGATAAAGCTGGCTGGGTTATCAAATCACATGGTGTCATAATCAATAAACCATCTTGCAGAAACCAGCTATTAACTTATCCCCTTGCACAAGCAGGATTTTTTTAAAAAGTTGAAATCTCCCCTCCAGTGATATTGAGATTTCATCATTGCTTCCCTTTGATCTACTCAGTTTGTGTGTCAATTATATAATCTTAATGCTTTCAGTATTAATCCGCTGAACAATATGGAGAGGGAGACATATAATTGAATGTTAGGGATCCATTCATTCCCTCTTTCAAGATTATTAGTTTTAGGAATGACCAATCACTGCATTTTCCTCAGCTATATTATTTCTAGCCAATTGGAGTGGAAAGAGAAGAGAGAATATTATGTAAGCTGTTCTATGTGGCTTATCTATGTGGGGTAGATAATGTGTTCTAATTTATAAAAAAACAAAAATGATTTAAAAGACTATTTTTGGGGGTTGTATGTCCCCTTTCTAGCAATTAATCTGAAGAAGGAACATCTCTACAATGAGACAGGTTTTTCTGAAGCCAAAGTATCCTTCAACAAATACACAATCAGAGCTCCTAGTGCTAAAATAATAACAATTCCTTTTAATTTCAATCCTGCTAGCTTTTCTAAATGAGTTAAACTTCACACTTCATACACCTAGTGTCAAATTACATTTTTATATCATGTGTTTTTGAAATTAACTCACAATAAACCAACTTCTTTTTGGGTAATTTAAAGATAACTTGCTTATTTTAACCACATTTCAGACAAGTGTGTCTGTTTCTTAAACCTTCCCCATCTCATTGTATATGTTAATTGGATGCCCATGCTTTTAGGACATAGACCTCTTAGAATTTTTGTTAGCTAGTTTCTATAGAAGTCATGGTAAAAATACATATATTTTTGATATATTCGTTAGCATTCAGCCAGGGGTGGGCTTTTTATTTTATGTCAGTGTGACTGATGTATTTGTTATTTGTTTTGTTTGTTTGTTGTACACATGCATTTTTATTATTAGTGTTAGTTGGTTGTTAGTTTGTTTTCTCCTTTTGTATTTTTAATTTTAACTTTGGAAATTTTATATATACATAGAAGTGCCACAGAAGGATGGGCTGAATTAGAATCACATGGATTGGATGAAAAAGGAGTCAACTGGCAGACATCTCCCTTTGAGATTAAAGAATTGTTCCCATGCTTCTACATAGTGCTTGACTTTAGACAGGGGTTCTCTTAAACATAAAAATCATAAAAGTACAAGTTTGTGTTATTTTTTTAATCTGGAATGGTGGTAGAAGAGATGGCCATAAGGTTAAAATGAAATTGAAAGAGCCAAAGATAGGAATCATGTTCAAAGCTAGGCAGTTATAAACTACGATATGATCCTTGGAGTTAACTTATGTTTTCTCACTACTATTAAGAGGAAAACAAAGAAGATATTTAACTTCTAAAAGATCTGCCAATAATTACTGCTTGAAGATAAAATAGCATGGAAGCATTCATTTTACCTATGGATTCCTGTGCTTGATTTCCTCCTCATGGCAACTGAGATAAAGAGAAAAAGTAGCATGAGCAAATTAATCAAGATTATTGTTAAATTAACTGTTGTTTGTAGGTGGTAAATGCCAAGAGAAATTGCTTCCTTAAGACTTCGGGGGTGCAGGTGGAAAACAGAAGGGGGCATTCAGCTGTGAGAGGCAAAGGCCATTTATATAATTTTGGATAGAACTCCATACTATAGCTATGTTTAGTCTTCTTTAATAAACATTTCCTTTTATTTCCACAACAGGCAAAGCCAATAAAATGTGCCATTTTTAAAAAAATAAGAAATCTTTTAAAGAGAGAACTTGTTTCCAAGTTAGAACCAAAGTATTTTGTTCCAGCAAATTTCCAAATTGTTTGATCTGTCGTCAAACCTTAAAAAAGGAGCTTGGTATACCATCTTTGATATACCTTTGACATTTCATTTAAAGAGGTTGGATAAAAATCCAAGAAAACCCATAAGGAAAGGTAAATATAAACATGAGTGAGAGTCCATGACTGATGAATGGACTCATATTTTTTCCTGTAAATCACTGTAAAATATTTTAGGCAGGTTGGTAAGTTATTAAGAATTTTTTAATGGATGGACAAATCTAGATTTTCTCTATCAGAAGTTATACTACCATAAGATGATGGTGGGTATTTTTTCACTTTCCTGACTTTTAATTTTTATCTGACATTTGGATTCCTATTTTTTTTTTCATATGCAATCTAAGTAAGAAAATGGAAAAACATAATTATTAGGGACATAATTTGTAAGTTGATACATGATCACCTGGTCATTTTAGAATAGAATAGAATAGGACTGATAAAAAGATGAAACAACTTTTATAATGGAAATGTAAGACCACTATGGATTTACCATCTTGGATTGACCATGTGTATTTGTTCACTCCTTATAAATGGATTCCCTGTCAAGACAATGGAAAGAATGATCAACATTACCTCATGTGCTAAAGTTAAATGTTGCATTTGAAAATTGAGGTGTTTTTTTCCATGTATTATAATAGGCTTTCATCATTTTCCTTTGCTTACCCTCTCTTCTTTTGTTTTTCCTTGTTTTATCTTTCTCCCTATAATTGTGTATATTAAAACACTTTAAGCAGAAAAAACCATTTCTTTGGTGCGATTGGTAGCTATTATTGAATAAAAAGGAGAAAGCAGTGGTTTAAAGGTTGGCAAAGGGAGTTTAGAATGGGTCAGCATCTCTGCTGAACTCCTGGATAAAAACAATCAAACTGCATTTCAGTTCTTTGTGAAAATTCCTCAGTTTTCCATGTCCAATCTTCATGGAATCTTTTCATGGATCTCCAGTATAAACTAAGCTTGTAATGCAGTGTAAATTCTAGCTGAATGACCTTGCAAGTAAGCACTAGCAAAGATTTTCTTTCTACTAACATTTATTTGCATTCAGCCAATTAAGCTGTATGGAACTGAGCAGACTGCCACCCTAAAAAAATGCTTACTGGTGAGTAAGTATTGTTAATTTCAATGATATATGCAGATATACATAAGTTTCATTGATCAAGAATGTCCAAGAAGCACTTACCTCTCTTCTTTCATGGCAAGTTAATGGCTTCAGTTCTCCTATAATGATTTCAAACACTTCAGAAACATTTTTTTCTCTCCAACCATATTTGCATTCAAAGATGGGATTTAGGGAGAGAAAGTAACATTTTATAAGATTAGAGATTCTTGCATTCCTCACAATTATTTTATGTTTTAATCTGCTAATCAAAGGGGGATGCTAAAGCCCCAGGAACTCTCTGCTATTCAGAAACATATTACATCAGTTGTACCCATGGTACAGCAATTAAGTACCTGGCATATTAAATTAGAAACTCTTTAATCTGTAAAGTTTTAATAAGAATATGTTTCTGTTGGGTAACCTACACTGCTGTGGCATACTCAAAAGTATTTACAACATTATGCACAAACATAACCACCCATCACCAGCCCCACGGCCACAAGTTATATCTGTTAAGGGAACCATTAAAGTTCCATTATGCTTGTTAGTTTGTGTACCTTTCAGGAAATCTTTTTGCAAGGTTTGCAATTTCAATATTTTATCAAGCAATATCAGGTAAACCAGGCTCAGTGCTCTGAGACACAAGTAGCACATTTCTTACAGTAGAAGATTCTTTGGAAGCTATGAAGAGAGTTTGATTGGCTTTCTTAGACATTTAGCAAACAGGTTCTGAAATGGGGGGGTTTATCTGCTATTGTTTGCTTATTACTTCAAGATTCATCAAAGCAAAAGAATGAAAAGGATATTATAGAATAGAATAGTCTTGATTGGCCAAGTGTGATTGGACACTCAAAGAAGACAATGGCTGCCTCGGTGAAATGCTCTCTAGTGGTTTCTTTACTCTTTATTATTATCTGAAATTCACTATGGATTTCATACTCACAAGACCATTTGCTAAGAAATAGGCAATGTTCCCTTAAGGAGCAGCTTTCTGATTCCCCACCCACACCTGTCTTTGCAAATGCGGAGGAGATTCTAACCAATACCCCGGTGCTATAGATTACAACAAAGAAAGCAAAGAAGCGACCATGCCGGAAGAGGAGATCAGGTAAATGAGTGGGAATTTTAAACAGACTAAGAAATAGGGGGAAAAAATTCATCTCCCTTCAATCTTTCTGACTAGTTTATGCTCCCTGACTAACAAGATGGATGAAATTCATCTCTTAAATAGATGGAATTCTGATTTTCATAATTCAGCTGTTCTTTGTTTTACT
>BHFT01032098.1:0-42320 GCA_004320025.1 Laticauda laticaudata
GCTCAAAAAGTTTTGTGCAGCTCAAAACTTTTTGAGCGGATGAAATAGCAGTAGACGGATGTTTGATGGATACAGCATATGAAAGATGTATGCAGTGAGTACACAATGAGTACACATTTCCACGGATGGCAAGCATTTTTCTCCGTTTTACATCCTCTTTGCATCCGTTGGTGCAGTGTGACATGGGCTTTAGCCTGAAGTCAAGATTAAAATTACAGGATTACCCTATCCGTAATAGCAGTTCGTCAGACATAAGTTGTTAACATGTAGAAGTGACATTTTACTGTTTTCCAGTAACAGTAAACCAGATTTTATATTGATTTTATAATCTGTATATCTTAAGCTTTACATCGAGAGACATTAATTTGTAAATTATTCAGTATTTGTCACAATTTAACAAATCATCCCAACATCAAAAGAAAGTACATTTCATTTACTAGGGAAAGGCTAAAAAGAGTCTCTGGAGAAGAAAACTCACTAGAAGAGATTGTAATCAGCATATGAAGGCACACAGAGCATTGCTAACCTGCTTATGATTGATTCATTACACATTTTTCCCAAACATACCTTAGCTGGAGGAACTTTGCCAGCTGCCGTGATCTGACCGGTGAAAAAACGACCAAAATTATTAGCTGCAAGTACAACTGCCTTGTAACTGTTAAAAGAAAGAAAACCAGCCATCAGTATGATTGCATTTACATTTTTCCATAGATATAGTATGGTTTCTGTGTGTGGCTTCAGAGTGTAGCATTTGTTGATCTACCTATCTTCTGTTCCCATTCACATAACCAAGATAGCATAAAGCATAGTTCAAATGAATCTGGTAACTGAAAGAAAGAATGAGTCACAACTGGTCATCAGAAAGCTGGATACAATGCAAATCATGGAATGAAAGAACCATGTTAAAACACAGCTACTAATTGTGAACAATACATTGTTACTGACACTATTATATCAACTGATTTGCCATCAATTGTGTGTATGCTTCAACTGCTCCTAGTATCAAAATATGAGTCCTGCTTCAGTCAGCCTGAGAAAGCAGTTGATGTACAAAGAAGTTAAATCCATGGAAGCACGTCATCAGCCACAAAAGCTCACAGCAAAACTTCAAAATAGCAAAACAAATATTTTGAACCCAACTTCAAATGGTGGCTATGAAGAAGCCACCTTGAACTCCTGCAGGACAAGATGTTTATGTAAATCTAACATAAACAGATTTATTTACAATTACTACACGGTTTTCTTTCTGCTTTTCTTATAGCATATCTCCTTCTTCAGTGTCAAATTTCCTGTCACAGGGAATTCCTTTTTCAACTAGTGCAGGGGTATCAAACTCAATTTCATTGAGGGCTATATCAGGGTTGTGTTTGGTCTTGGGGCGGGGGGGGGTGGCCAACTCAACATCACTCATCAAGGCTTCCATTTCGGCTGCGATGGCTTCCTGCAGTCTTCTGCCAGCGAAAATGGCACTCAAGGTGCAGCCCTCCCAGGCTCCATTTTGGCCACGATGGCCTCCTGCAACCTCTGCCAGTAAAAATGGAGCTCTGGGAGGACGCACACAGCCCCCCTGAGCTCTGTTTTCGCTGGCAGAGGCACCATGGGCCAGTCCTTCGCTGTTTCCAGGGCAGGCCCGCGGGCCAGATGTAAGCAGCCTATAGGTCGGATCTGGCCAGTGGGCCTTGATTTTGAAACCCGTGAACTAGTGAATATGAGGATATTGTGTGATGGGACGCTATATAAATTTGATTAATAAATAATAAATAAATGATAGCTTCAAATGTTTGTTTTTCCCTTGCACTAAGATGACCATTTTTCACATTTATGACTATTGTAGCATCCCTACGGTCAGATGATCAAAGTTCGGATGCTTGACAACCAGATTTATGCATGACAATGTTAGTGTCCTGGGATCTTACGATCACCTTTTGGTGATCTTCCGACAAGCAAAGTCAATGGAGAACCCAGACTCACTTAAACAATTGCAATGATTCACTGAACAACTGTGTCAAGAAAGGTCATAAAATGGGACCAAACTTTCTTAACTGTCTTGCTTAGCAACAGAAATGGTCATAAGTTGAGGATGATCTGAAGGCACCACTTTCTGAGAACTTTCCAGTTGTTAGAAACTGGAATTTCTTTGTCCTCTGTCTGGGCCTGCTTTAGGGCAATGAATTTGTTCTGCTCGCTGAAGAGGAAAGCACATATTTGTCTTAAATATGAATTCAACACCATATCAAATTCTTTATTAATGTCAATTCATAAAATATTTCTATGATCTTTTTAGAGTTGCCAACAGAAAGGGAGGGGGGGAAGGGGTTTGAAAGAGCATTGCGGCAACTTGGAAATCAAAAGTATATTCCACAAATAGTTTTTCAAGGATAGTAACTAGGTGACTGAAGTTTCTGCTGCACAAATATTTAACTGGATAATATGACTGATACTCTTGGCTATGGATATGTCTCATTGGAGAATATGAATCATGATACACCCGAGGGATGGGGGAAAACCAGGGTCAAGGGTGACAATGAATTATGTGTCTCAGAGTCAGCTACACCCAGGCAGTGCCGGACATGTTAACTCCCAATAAATCATTTTGAAGTTTTGGAAGTTTGGGTCAAGAGTCATGATTTAATTGGGGTAACTGCCGGAATCCTGACAATTAATAGAATTCTGCAAATTAGTAAAAACAGTATGTGGTATCATACCCAGCAATGTTGGCCATAGAGCTGAGAGCATCATATCCCTGAGCAATGGTCACGCGTGGAACCTGATCCATAGCCAAGACAGTGGTGTTTTTTTCTGCTAGTTTGTTCAGCAGATCTGGGTTTTGAGCTGGATAGATAAAACTGATCAGAGTACCTTGTGATTTAAAAAGCTCAATCTCATGGACGCCAAGTACAGAATTAAACATTGGGGCCCTCACCTAGAGAGGAGCAGAAAAAGAGTTGAATCACAAAAAACTCATAATGCAAGAATGAAAATAAAGCAAAATAAAACAATATTCTAATTATATTAATTTTTAAAAGCATTTCATGCTTTGCTTTCATTGCTGTATTTATTTTGTGAACTCCAAGTAGAATAGCTCTACAAGTACGGGAAACAAATAAATGAAATGCCATTTAATAATTTTGTGCTTAATAGCTACATTATTACATATAGTTTATTAACATTAGCAATTTATAAATGATTATATTAAGGCACGTAAGCCCCAAATAGGACTAACATTCAAAATAGCAATTGGCAAATGCCTCAACTACTTGTTTAAAAAAGAAAAAGCACAAGAACTGGTACTGGATAAGAAGTCAAGAAGGAGAACAGAGAATTTTAAACTTTCTTCCCACTGCAATTTCAGTTGGATGGACCTGCAACGTCTGTCAATTTTACTGGGGGGGAAGCCCGAATTCGGTTACCTGGAAATATTTTTCCAATGCAAAAGGATATTGGAAAAGAAGAATCCAATCTATACACTCGCTAATGGTGTGGAAGATTTAATTTTCTCTTCTTTACAATAGGAAATTCCTTCAGTTAATGGTACCTAACTTTTAATGAATAATTCATGGTTCATACTGAACTCTCCCCTTCGGGCTATAACTCACACACAAAAATTCAGAAATGACCTTGTACTGTTTTGGAGAACATGAGCTTGTAGGACAAGGACAATGTCTTTTATATTTTTTAAAGCTGGGGCGTCCTAACTGCCAATTCATGCTTAATAATGCCTCTTTCTGAAAATTCCCCCATAAATAGAATAGAATAGAATAGAATAGAACAGAATTCTTTATTGGCCAAGTGTGATTGGACACAAAAGGAATTTGTCTNAAATAGAATAGAATAGAATAGAATAGAACAGAATTCTTTATTGGCCAAGTGTGATTGGACACAAAAGGAATTTGTCTTTGATGCATAAGCAAAAAAAAGATGAAGAGTTCTGTTCCTAAGATCACCTACCAGTAATAACCTGAAAAGTTATCTTAACAGAATTCCTGGACAGATCTTGCCCATCGATATAAATCAGTGATTCTTAAGCTGTTTGACCCAATTACCCTTCTCCCAATCTTGAATAATATCACCACCCTCCTGCAAAAAATCACACTAACACAGATGCAGCTATTTACAAAAGCAACTTATAAACTGGATCCTCGACTCACAAACAAGCAATTACATTAATTGTTCCATTACTACTAGGAGACGCCCAAATTTTCCTTTGGGTAATTACCCCTACTTTAAGAATTGGTTTAGTTCAGTATTTCTGAATAAACCAGCAGGAATGCTGGTTTTGTGTGAAAATAGATTATTCAAAACAAGGAAGAGTCAAGTTGACGAAAGCTACCTGGTTAATTTATTATTTCATTTGCTATTATTTAGTGTTTCTCAACTTAAGCAAATTTAAAATGATGAAGTTCAACTCACATAATTCCCCAGCCACCCATGCTGGCTAGGGGATTCTGAAAGTTGATATCCACCTATCTTAAAATTGCTTGAGAAACACAATATTAGATAGTATCAAATAATAAATTATTTTATTCGATAAAATAGTTTTCACCAACTTGATTCCTCCTTGTTTTGAGTCATTTATTTTCACTCAAAACATTGATAGCAGCATTCCTACTGTCAGTGCAGACAAAAGGACAATTAATCATCATTAAAGATTCAGTTTGTGGAAGTAAAATGTTAGCACAATGTTGCCACTGAAAAGTAAAAGCAAATTGGACTTTACTCAGTCAACAATTTGCTTGGTAACTTGCATCTGTTCTACAGCAACTGAAGTTTGCTCTCTGCAAGACAAAGCTTTATCAGATCTGCTTTGTCCTCATTCCAAAGAAACTTGTACTAAAGTTTCTAATGCTGTGCATGTTTTTAAAATGTATTGCCTGTGAAAGATTTCAAATGATGAAGCTAGCTAGTAAAAGTGACAATTTTGTAACTTGAACACCATGATTCACATTCAAAGTACCACCATAGATCAAAATTCTACTGTCTACTATGCAAACAGTATTTTAAGATGATGTTTGAAGAATTAGGATAGGCACACAATTAGGATAGGCCCACTGATAGCAACTAGTAACATAGCAAGTCCTACATGAAGATATATAGCAATTATGTACCGGTAGAAATTCTCTTATACAGAAAACCAGTACAGTGTTGGGGTTAAGGTGCTGACCTAGAAACTAGGAGATTCTGAGTTCTAGTCTCACCTTAAGTGTGAAAGCTAGCTGGATGACTGTGGCCCAATCCCTCTTTGTCAGCCCAATTTACCTAACAGGGTTGTGAGGAAAATAAGAAGGAGCATTAGGTATATTTGCCACCATGGATTATATATATGGTGTGTGCAATTTCTCAAAATCAAAATTTTGAATTCAACATGCCTGAGTTCAAAATGGCTTTGCACATTTGAAACAGTTGCTTCACATTTGAAATGGCTTTTTTCCACCACTTGGGAGATGTTTTGAGCTTGAAATGCTTCCAAAATGATCAGAACAATTCATTTCAAATGCAAACCATCTACTTTAAACTTAATTGTTTTAACAATTCAAACTCAAAACATTTTCCATAATGCATGCACAGGTAATCCTCACTTAATAACCACAACTAGGTGCTATCGTTAAGCAAGACATCATGTGATCATGATCTGGGATTTTACTGCTTGCTTCTCTACTAACTGTGCGCATTGGAAGCCAACTGTGAAGCACACATATGGCAATCCCTCGACAATGGGAATATTATAATGGTCGTAAGTATGAGGACCAGTTATACAATTACCTTTTCAGTGCCATCATAACTTCGAATGGCCAACAAAATGAGGGCCACCTGTATATACTTAAATTTGTTTGGGCCACTATCACTAAGTGTTGTATCTTATGATTCTTGATGAATGTATTTCTTTTATGTACATTGAAAGCATATACACCAAAGACAAATTCCTTGTGTGTCCAATCACACTTGGCCAATAAAGAATTCTGTATCTATTCTATATCTTCATGCATTTATATTGCAAGACAAATTCCCTGTTGATTGACCAGGATAAACAATAAACTGGTTGATCAATTTAAGGATAAACCAATGATAAAGTGGCACTGGCTTCCTTTAATATTCCTTATCTCATAGGTCTACTATATGTGCAGGCTTTCTGAGTTCAATTGAGTTTTCTTGAAAGTCCTCTTTCACATATCTGGTTTTTACATTAAATATCTGTAGCATCTTATCTTTAGGAAGCTGATCGTGTTTTGTCTCCTGTGTGTGTTCCTGCCAACTCCAAAAATGCATTCGAAATATCTATGAGACAAATCTGTCCAACCTAATTCTTCATTAACAGAGATTTATCCCGTCTCCTTAAATGAGTCTCTTATAGATAAGCAATAGCTGACTGTAATGATTTTATATATGTGAAGACTGTATTTCCCTGCAACTTTGACATTAAGACAAACTTCATCCATAAATTTTACCTCTTTTGTATTTAAAACATTTTGCACATCCTTATTATCTAGTCTTCATTTTTTTTTTATTTAAGAAAATTTATTTGACCACCCAACTCATTTTCAGTGACTCCAGACTGCTTGCTTACAAGGATTAAAAAAACCCAATATAAACCAATAAAAGAGAAATAACCCCCAACCACCTGCAACAACAAAATAGAGAAACACTTTTTTTATGAAAAACTGATCTCAGAGGTGTAATAGTAAACAAACAATTATTACCTTGAGGACTATGTCAGAAGCCAACGCTTCCTTGGTGCCCTGGATCTGTGCTCCAGCCTCTCTATAGTGGTCATCTGAGAACTTAGCAGCTTCTCCTGCACTTGACTCCACAATAATGTTAAAACCCTGCTTAACCAGTGCTTGAACTCCAGCTGGTGACAAGGCAATCCTTTTCTCATTTTGAAAGATCTCCTTTGGAACACCTACAGTCAATTTCTTATATGGAATACCTATAAAGGCAGAAGTACAAACAGTATCTAAACTAACAATTAAAAGGCTGAGCATATTATAATACCCTATGCAAAGTATTATTTACATGCACAGTAAATCAATTTTTTAAAAGCATTTATTTTAAACATGGTAAATATTAGGAACAGAGCCCAGAAATCAAGCACGAAGCTGGGGGGGGGGAGGGAGGGGGGGAGTGGGGAGAGAGTGGTGTGAGTACTTATCAGCACTGCTGACCAAACATTAATTTCCATTCTGCCACCTTTCAAAAGACAGATGCGGAATGCATTGGTGAGTGTTCTGTATAAAATGGTTTACTCTAATGTCTCAAATGTGATTGGCCAGAAAAGACTGCATGGGATGGGTTCACTAAGAACCAATCCAGGAGAACTGCCAAAGGCGCAACCAAGTAAATGTCATTGGCTACAAGCTGGCAGGCAAGCCGTATATAAAGGCTGCGCGACTTGAGCCAAACCATTCCATTTGCTGTAATGATTGAGAAATAAATACAATGCTGTGGAATCCGGTCTACCGTCGCGTTTTTCCGGACGGAACACTGGCGATGAGGGTGGGATTGTCCTAAAACGTGAGACTGTGCACGCGGCGAATTGAAACTCAAGCTAGAAGCGATGGCCGGAAATAATGCACCGCCCGCACCCTTCAATCCCAATGAAGAGGATTGGGAATCCTACATAGACCGTTCAAATGTATTTAAGAAAGCAACGAGATGGAGGAGATCTTCTGACCACCGTAAGAGGGCTGTCTTCCTAAGGCATTGTGGACCAACTGTGTTCAAGATGGCCAAAGATTGGCGGAAGCCCAGAGACGTAAAACAAATGACCTGCTGAACTGCAGCAGATGCTAAAGACCCACTACGCACCAATTAGTGGTCCAATCTCATCAAACGGCACAAGTTCTACCGAAGGGACCAAAAAGAAGGCGAGACCATCGCGGACTTTGTGGCAGCCCTCCGACAACTGGGGGAGCGTGCGAGTTCCTGAACTTAGATGAAGCCATGCGAGATGCGAGTGTACTAGGCCTAAAGGACTTCTAATTTACAAGTTAAATTGCTAAATAAACCCAATAAAACAGTGGCTGAAGCAATTGCAGAAGCCACAGCCACAGAAGCCGTGAAAAAGTCAGCGGCCCACTATGAAGCAAATGAATGTGAATAACGATGAAACGATCCTAGCCAAAGGAAGAAAGCAAGTTCCCGCCACACACATCACGAAGATTTTGATATGAAACATCAGAATCTGAAAGATGATGACGATGAGGTCCACCGCCTGTACGACAACAAAAAAAAGGCGCGAAAAAGAAACTGGAAGGAATGTGCTGGTTGCGGAGGAAACCACCCCTCGAGCTGATTGCAGATCCTTGATGCCATCTGCCGAGCTTGCAGAAAAGGGGGACACATCGAGAAAAGTCTGTAGGAATCGCAAAATAACAGCCCTAACAGACGCAGTAACTCTCCTCCCACAAGCTGAATCGAAGCAAGCCGAGAGAAAGTGGAGCGCAACAAACGAGCCAGTAACCGAGAAAAGACCCATCAAACTGTCACTATCAGAAGCGCTCAGACGGAAAAGCAGAGAAAAGTCAAAATCATCGTAAAAATTGAAGGTAGCCCCTGTGAGATGGAAGTCGATTCAGGATCTTTCTGTCAATGGTGTTTTGGGATACAATCAGACGACTGGTCCCAAATATCAAATTAAAAGAACTCCAGAAACAAAAATTAACTCTGAAGGACTACCAAGGGAATCGAATCCTGTGGTAGGTCTGGACATTTCTGAGTCGCCTACAAGCAGCACGTCGAAGTCCTCCTCTAACAATATTCGACGAGACTGCCCAGCTCCTGGGCATCGAATGGTTCACACCATTGGGCATCGGAATGACCAGAGTGGACCGAGTAGCCACAATCGACTGGGAAGAAAGCCTGATTCCTGAGTTCCAGGACGTTTTTGATGGCACCCTAGGCAGGTACGGGGGGACCCAATTTCCTTTAGTTTAGACCCCCAGGTGGCTCCTAGACGATTAAAGGCCAGATGAGTTCCCTTTGCATTAAAAGCAAAAAATAGAGGAACAATTGAATAAATTAATTGACCAAGGGGTTTGGAACCTATTGACCATGCTAGGTGAGAGACGCCAAACAGTAACACCAGTTAAACCTGAGCGGGTCGGTACGCATCTGTGGAGACTGCAAGGCTACCCTGAACCATGCCTACAACAAACGCGCATACCCTGTGCTAGTCGTACAACATTTGTTACACTCGGTGGAGGAAAATTTTTTACCAAATTAGATTTAGCACAAGCATACCAACAGCTCCAGTAGACCCATTAATGGCCGAGGCACAGACAATAGTAACTCAACAAGGGGCATTCAAGTGTAACAGACTTCAATTTGGAGTAAGCGTTTCCCAGGGTTTTCCAAAGCCTCATGGAACGCCTTATAAATGGATATAAAAGGGGTCGTACCACATTTTGACGATGTCCTAATTTCGGCTAAAGATACGACCCAACTAGAAAAAAGACTAAGAGAAGTGCTAACAATATTTAGAGAACCCAGCCTGAAAGTTAAAAAAGAAAAGTGCTGTTTAATGATGATCGCATCAAATTTTCTGGCTACTTAATTGACGGAGAGGGTATACACCCTACGAAAAAAAGCTCAAGCTATTAAAGATGCAACCCCAACCAAAAATAAAACGGAATGGCAGCATTTTTGGGTCTAATAAATTTCTATAACATATTCCCTCTCCCACAAAGCACGACAGCAGACCCCATTACACCATTTGCTGGCTAAGAAAACTAATTGGACTTGGGGTCATAAAGAACAAAAGGCATTCCAGAGAATAAAAAATTTATTAACCTCAAACACCGTTCTTATCCAGTTTAGTAACACACTTCCCATTGAGCGGTCACCTTGCAACACCTCACCATTTGGAATCGGTGCCATCCTGAGCCACCAATTGCCAGATGGGAGAGAGGCTCCTGTCGCTTATTACTCAAAGACTCTGTCTCAAACAGAACGTAACTATGGTCAACTAGACAGGAGAACCCCTGGCAATTGTTGCCGGAGTGAAACGTTTTCACGAGTACCTCTATGGAAGAAACATTCAATTGTAAAGGACCATAAACCATTCCTAGGAATCATGGCGGAAAACAAACCTACCACGAACATTTTATCCCCGTGGATGACTAGATGTCAGAATTCCTAGCAGCATACTCTTACACATTGACACATCGACCCGGGAAACAAATCTCCCATGCAGACGCATTAAGTCAAACACCGCTACCAACGACAGAGGAAGACCCGCGCCAACAATGACCACCCTGCACATAGAAACATGCCCCGAACTACCAATATCTGCAAACAATGTCGCCAGAGCCACCGCCAAGGACCCAGTGACTGCCCTATTTTAAACTGGGTAGGTAAAGGCTGGCCGGAAAACCAAAAAACTGAAAACTTTAAACCTTTCTGGACCAGACAGACTGAACTTTCAAATTCAAAAAAGGCTGTTTATTGTGGGTGATCGGGTGGTAATCCTGCTAAATTACAAACTAGAGTGTTGGGCATGCTTCATGAGGGACACCCTGGTATTGTAAAAATGAAAAGTCTACCTAGAGCTATGTATGGTGCCTGGTTTAGATAAGGATATTGAATACTGGGTTGCTACCTGCACTAAATGCCAGAAAACCAGACTGTCCCACACAAAGCACCCATAAGGGACTGGAGACCCCACGAGGCCCCTGGTCTCGCATCCATATTGACTTCGCGGGTCCTACTAGGGGCACACATTTTTGATTGTCGTAGATGCATACTCAAATTGGTTGGAAGTTGTAGTAATGTAATCTATGACAACCGATGCGGTTATTAAACAACTCAACAAACTATTCGCAACCCATGGATGCCGGACGTCCTAGTGTCCGACAACGGGCCTCAACTAACCGCTATACAATTTGAGCAGTACCTAGCCTCCCTAGGTATAACGCCATGCACATAACCGTGCCGGCCCACCCGGCAGCAAATGGTAGGGCCGAGAGAAATGGTCAGGTTTACGAAAGAGGGTTTAGAAAAAATGGACCTCGGGGATGTCCAGGATAAAATCAACCGTCTGCTCACCCTCCAACATATCACCCCCAGCACGGTAACTAACAAAGCCCAGCGGAATGTGTTAATGGGGAGAAACTTAGGTCACAATTAGAAGGTTAACATCCAAACTACACTTTGGAAAGACCCCCGATTCCTCCAGCCCGTTTCCGCATGTTTGAAATCAGGCGACCTAGTCTTCGCAAAAAATTTCACCGGGGATCCTCTATGGCTTCCAGCCACAACACAACAAATAACAGGCCCCCAATCCATAGACGATGCAGGGAATGGAAGCGGCACCATAGACCAGCTTCGTTCCCGAAATATTGAACGAAATACAAATACACAACCAAATTATAAAAATCGACGAAAACAAAACCAAAAGAAGGGGGGGATATACAAGAAAATAATAATAAAGGACTTTTTAAAATAAATCCAGAACATCTAACCAATCAAAAAGAGAAAAAAGAAACTTACGTTAGATGAGACTTGCTGAAAAAATCAGGACTAAGAGAACACTGTCCTGGAGGGGCCAGCCAAGCAGCTACCTGTCCCGGGAAAGCCCAGGACGGGAGCGCAAAGACAAAACCACCGGCCTGAACAATCAAGCGGTAGCAAAATGCAGACTCACCCTTCAGGGGGTTCCATGGAGAAGAGGCTGAGAGACAACAACCCCATCCGAACCAGTGAGATTCTCACGGAAATGAAACCGCGCAAGTCCAGTAGAGGTCAGAAGAAACCCCACCTACCTGAACGACTACGTCACCCATGTAGGACTAAACTAAGGGAGGAGGGGTGTCTGTAATAAAATGGTTTACTCCAAATGTCTCAAATGTGATTGGCCAGAAAAGACTGCATGGGATGGTTCACTAAGAACCAATCCAGGAGAAACTTGCCGAAAGGGCAACTCAAGTAAATGTCATTGGCTACAAGCCGGCAGCATGTATATAAAGGCTGCCGCGGCTTGAGCCAAACTGTTCCGTTTGCTGTAACTATTGAAATAAATACAATTGCTGTTGGAACCCGGTCTACCTCACGTTTTTCCAGATGGAACAGTGTGGTTTAACAATAACTGCTTCTGTTGAAGAAGCCAAGTGCACGGTTCCCCTCATTCCTTTATCTTTCCTCAAAAGGAAAGTTCCAGCACAACACATGTGTTGCATAAACAAAATAGAAAACAATAGTGGGAACTGCAGCTGTCACATATGCAGGGATCCCGCCTCTAATATGGGTGCCATCACAGAGTACTATTTGCTTATAGGAGATACAGCAGTCATCAACTTATCAATCCTAACCTTTAAAACTTACAGAAGCACTGAAAAAAGTGACTTGTGACCATTTTTCACACGATTGCAGCCTCTTCATGGTCACATGATCAAATTTTGAATTGGCTTGTATTCATTGGTTGTACTATCTCAGGGTCATGTGATCACCATTTATAACCTTCCCAGCTGGCTTCCCACAAGCAAAGTCAATCGGGGAAACCAGATTCACTTAACAACCACATGACTCATTTAAAAACCGTATAAGTCACTTAACCTGTCAACTCATAACATGTTTCTCTGGTCTTTTTAGAGTTGCCAACAGACAAAGGAGAAAGGGAGGGGGACCAGTGGGCAGCTTGCATCCTATAAATGTTTTCAAAGATAGTAACTAGGTGACCCAAGTTTCTGCCGCACAAAATTCTAACTGGAGAGTATGATTGATGACTCTTGGCTATGGATATGTCCCATTGGAGAATATGAATTACAATAAACCCAGGGGGTGATAGAAAACCAGAGTCAAGGTTGACAATGAATGATGTGTCTCAGCTTCAGCTACACCCAGGCATGTTTACTTCTTATAAATCTTTAAATGTTGGAAGTTCAGCTAGAGACTCATGATTTAAATGGGGGTAACTGCCGGAGCCCTGACATAACCACTGCATGGTTCATTTAACAACTTGCCTTGATTTGCTTGACAGCTGTGGCCAAAAAGCTCATATCCTGGGGCACAACTTACTTAACTACATGTACTTACTATTGAGCATTCACTTTGCTGAAACAAACATCAGCCTGTATCCAAAGCACTCAAACCCTACTGCTATTGTCCTTTTTTAAACCACATTGATACATTCAGCATTACCAACCATAGGCAGTTCACCACTTACAACTGTAATGGAGTCTGCCAGGTTTTTTGGAGGGGGTGGGAGTGGGGTCATCTGACTGTGCGGGATGTGGGTGGGCAGCAACCATCAGAATTTCACAACTAGGTCATAAGTACCCTGGGGAGGTCTGTCACAATTTGGAAGGGTCATTACCTACACATAAGCAAGGCAATAAGAACTGACTACCTCTTAGAAAGAAGTTCAAATCATGCATTTATTAGTATAGCTGAAAAAGCACACACAAGTCCACTCTCCCACACAATTTAACTTCATTCCAAAATTCAAGCAGCAATATTATACATACTCTAAGGAGATTACTATGCAGATTCTTAATACTACATCTTCCCTATGGATATTTTTTTTTGGTATGGCAACATTTCTGAAAGATACCTGCTGGAAAAGACAACTACTGTAACAGTTATTCTATGTAGATAATGAACTTTTAAATATGCCATTTTCATATTTTCTCAAAAATATGTTTCATGCATACTTTTATTGGTCTTTTCTATTATATTCCACTCCAGTTTATGTATAACAAGAATTAGATTCAGTTCTTACAGACAAAATAAATTGAACTCATAAAATATTTAATAGTCACACAAACTTCATATTCAACCAAATACTCAACTTCTTCTGTCCTATCAGGAAAAGAAAAAAACAGAAATATATTTCTCTGAAGGCAAAACAAGCAACAAATTCTCATATGTAACAAGCCAAAAAAAGATATGGGAAGTTTGTTTCATCAGGAGCCCCCTTTAACTATTATTTATTATTGTTGTTATTATATATATATATATATATATATATATATATATATANTTTTTATATATATATATATATATATATATATATATATATATATATATATATATATATATTGTTGCAAAGATTACTTGCTAATGCTAAAGTGGAGTATAAAACTGCATAATTGGTTTACTATATCAACAGCTCTAGAAGCTGCTCACCTTCATTCAGAGTTCTGCAGGAAGAGGAGGAAATAGCCTAATAGAGCAAAATGAAATGAAGACAAAAGAATGCAATGAATAACACGGAGGAAACAGAAATCCTTGCAATCAAATTTACCCATATTTCAAAGGAAACAGACTTATTAAAAATGCACAAGCACACAACTTTCAATATATATTACATTAAAGAGCTGAAGCAATAGAAAAGAAATACAAAAATGAAAGAGAGAAGAAAATTTAAGCTGTGAAGGCTGGCAATCAGCCATTGGATGAGCGGTAGGCTTAGATAAATTCCAAAAGTAATCATAGGTCCTGAAGGCCATGTAAGAACTGTAGATTAGGTGTTATAGGTAACAAATAAAAATGGATTTCATGCATTGGTATATTAGAAGACTAATTTTAACCACAGTTCCTCCATCACAATAATTTCCAGGTGAGCCATAATGTAACTCTCATTATACCAAGCAATAGAGCCATTGTTTTTTTCTGATTCAACTCACAATAGAACCCAAAATTTCTGTTCCTAAGTAGGACAGCTGAGGACTAGCAGGAGCAATGGAGGAGGAGAAAAAAATTCATGAGATCTAGTTTAAACCCTCAAAGTCTTCCAAGAAGTCATTTTGTGACTGTACAAGGTAGTCCTAGACTGCCATTTATTAAATATTAGAAGTTATAACAGTGTTGTCAAGTGTCTTATGACCAATCCTTACATTTACAACCACTGTGGCATCCAGTCATGTGATCAAAATTCAGGCACTTGGCAATCAGCGTTTATTTACAACAATTGCCACATCCTGAGTACACATGATTGCCATTACGGTCTTCCCAGAGGGCTTCCAACAACCAAAGTCAATATGGGAAGCCAGATTTGCTTAACAACTGTGTGATTCAGTTAAAGACCATGGTTAAAAAAAGTAATAAAATCTGGTGCAACACACTTAATCCCATTGCTTCGTGATGGAAGTTGCAATCCCAATTGTGATCGTAAGCTGAAGATAACCTGTACCCACCAAATGCTCTCAAAATTCTGAATTAAACTTTTTAGCACAAAAGGTAATTAATTCTAAATTAAACTTTCAGTGTAAAAGGGGTTTTTGAGTGTGTGGATAATTCACTTTCTTGATTGTTAACTTTTCATATTAGCCATTGGCAAAAATGAAGTATCAATACTTCTTGCACCATTAAATTATTGAAAATCCTGGGTTTCTCCATTTTTTTTTACTAAAAAAAAAGAGGAAGCAGCAGAGGATCCATTTCAAAACACTAGCATACCATTAATTTTCACTTTCATTTTATTCTCCAAATCATAAAGCCATGTGCCAAATTTCAAGAGATCTCCAGACAGGTATGCTTCCAGGCATTCTAAGCATGTGTATAAACATATCTTTCAATGATTTAATCAGAAGAAAATATCACCCATTTTTTTCTGGCTACAGATTATAAATATTCTTTAAAAAAAACCAATTTCCTTTTACAAAGCAAATATGTTCCAGTGACTGAAGTTGCTATTATAGTTATAAAATTTTGTACGGAGTAATTAAAAGTGGGCTTTGCTTACTCTTTTTCTGAAATTCTATATTTACCTGTTGGTACTCAATACCAAATTATTCCTCAATAATTTCCCAACTCAGCTTTTTTTAGGACTACATGTTGCACTCCTCAATGCACTATAACTACCTTGGAAAAACATCCTGACTCTTCAGTAATATGGTTTCTTCCGAATTCTTTCATTTTTCATGAAAATATCATTTTTAGGAACACTCTTTATCAGTGTGCCAAGATTTCTCACCATTATTTTCTGCAGAAAACATCACCGGTCTCAGTTTGGGGGAGGGGAGATCTCTTTTTTTTTTGCAGATTGCATAAGAACTACCACAATTTTCTGTTCGTTGTATTCCTAGATTATGTTGCCAATTTATGGCAAATCAACTGATTTACTCGTACAATTATTTCTTATGCATTTTATACTAAGAGGCAAAATACAAAGGTGAGGTTCTATAAAATTCAAGTACTTATCACTATCCTTTAACCCCGTGGATTAACCTAATACACAGGTCCATGCAAATACATGAACAGAGGCTTCAAAATTTCAGTGGGACAAGTTTTGGTTTTGTCACCATGGCCAAAACAAAATCTTTCTTATTGACTGAAAAAAGATTTTTCAGTCTAAAAAAACTAAATCAATGACTTTTGGCCATATAAAAGTTCCCCAGCCCAGCTCCAAAATTCCGTAGTTTTATTTATTTGATTTATTTGTCAAGCAAGTATTAGATAACAGGTATAAGTGTGTTATGTGTGTGTGGGGGTGTGGGGGGGTGTATTTGTTTTCTTAAATTTTTGCGGGTATTTATATGTTTGGTATTCAGCTTTGTTCGGGTATTTTCCCACGTCATTATAGTTGTGCTTTTAAAGTTGTAGCTACATATATATCCACCAAACCCAATATCAACATTGGACTATCAAAAATAATCAAATATATATCCGGTTTGAAGAAAACTGACAGCAAGATGCAGCATTCCAGTATTTAGAAGTGTATTTGGACAAGTAATAAGTTATATAGTCACAACACATACATTTATTTACATAAACTTCATTTTCATACAGTATCATAGTGTTCAAGAAACTCACATTTCTCAAATAAAACATAAAATATTCATTAATATGCTTTTAACTTTGTAAAGTTTGCAAAACTCCCATAAACTCTCCAAAAATGTTGATAGGTAGGACTGTAATATTTTTGTCCCACTTATAAGATTCTTAAAATCAGGCTCTTTGCAGTCACATAATCAAGTCTTATCCATATTTGGAATAGTTTTCCCAAACGAATGAAGCTGTATATTTCATATGGAGCTACTATTATTTTAAAAATACCAAGGAAAGATTTCTTAGTACATAACTGAACATATTCTGTATTGGAAAAAAATGTAATTTCTTAAGGCATCACTGACTTAATAAACATGTTGACAGTTTGCAATTTAGTTAGCATGAAGTTTTTACAGAATGGGGCAATCCTCCCCATTCAAGACAGCTTTCACCATTCCTTCTAATTTGCTATCTCAGAAAATAACACAATAATAAGAATAGTACATTCTTTTTCATATGTGCATTCAAAGTGGATTAATTAGTATATCCCTATACCGTTTCATTAAGAGACTATTCAAATACTGTAAGAGAATTTGCAGAACATAGTAGTACATAGATATCATACTTCCTATTGCAAAATAGGGACGGGGGAAAACTCAAAGCCACACGTGTTGATTGTACAGGTAGTCCTAAAAATATGTTCACAATTTAGACAATAATTTCTGTTACTAATCAACATGGTTAAGAGGATGCCCGATTTTTGACATGTTTATTTGAATCATGCTTCCCCCATTGACTTTTCTTGTAAGACGTCAGCTGGGAAGGCATTCACATGAGCTTGGGATGCTGCAACCATCATAAATGAGAAGACCAGCATCTCTTTTCCAGTGCTGTTGTAACTTCAAATGGTCGGCAAATGAATGGTTTTAAATCGAGGACTACCTATGGTGCCATTTCTCTTTGAATCACAAGCAAACAGTGAGAGCTACAGTTGCAATACATCTAGTATAATACATTGGGGAAGCAACAAAATGAGAATAGAAAAATGAATGCTTTTCTAGATCCCATGCCAAACTATGTAAATCATTTCAAAACACATATGTAGAAAAATGTGCTCTGTGAAATTCTGCCACGGCAGACTAAATTATAAAACATGCACTGACACATACCCATTACATTAATTCATTACATTAATTCAGGAGATAGTCTTATCAGTATATCTATCCTTTCTCCAGTTTGTAATAAGGCTGTATTGTGTAATATATCTCACAACCCACTCATCTAGGAACTGTTCCAGATAAGTGGATAACTAACGGATTAGTTAATTTTCAAGGACATTTCTAAAGCACAATTCCATACTTTCAAGGAGAACTGCTGCCTTTGTTAACAAAGTATTAGTTGTTACAATCAAAGAACAAGGGCTAATCTCGTACAAAGAGCATCTGAAGGACATACATTAATATGAACTGGGGCTCTTGAATAAGTTCTTCATGCTAATTCTGAAATGCACTGTTTTGTTTTCCTCTGAAAGTACGTCACTACCAGGGGTGGGATTCTACCAGTTCGCACCTATTCACTAGAACCGATTGTTAACATTCTAAGCAGTTTGGAGAACCGGTTGTTAGAAGAAATTACTGGCCTAATCCGGTAAGGAAGGCAGGAAGGAAACATTCTGGTGTTGCTTACAGAAACTGCCTCTCCATTAACCCTTATTACATTCATAGACTTCCTGTCCCTGCAACTTCTCTGGAGTTTTTTTCCCTTCTTTGCTGGTACTTTGCTTGTGTGGAGTGACCATTCAAAGTTACAATGGCACTGAAAAAAGTGACTTATGACCATTTTTCACACTTACGACTGTTGCAGCATCCCAACAGTCACGAGAGGCCAGGCAAGGAGATGCATCCCCTGATGTAAATGATATTGAGTTGGCCACACCCAGCCAATAACATGACCACCAAGCCACACCCATCAATTAAGCCACGCCCACAGAACCGGTTGTTAAAAAATTTGAATCCCACCCCTGGTCACCACCAAGCCAGACTTAGGCATTTGACATCCTGGGGCCATATCTGGCCTTTTGTCTGTCCCTGTCCAGCCTGTATGAAGTCAATCAGAAATGAGAAATCAGACATAAATGTACACCGTACACACAGTCCAACTGCATTGCTTCTATTTTGTAGGAGACCATTTTCAATTCACGTATATGCATGCATGCATAGCTATGGTCCTTCACAGCCCTATTGGTTCGGCCCTCCACAAGAGTCCCAATTTCTCATGGCCCCTTGGGAAAATTAATTGCCCACCTTTGTTCCAAGGTAACTTTCTGAGATATGGTGTACTGCTAATTACTAATGCCTGTTATTCAATTGAGTTCAGGTCTCATCTTAGCCACGAAAGCCAGCTGGATGATCTTGGGTCCAACCCACCTCACAGGGTTGTTGTTGTGTGGAAAATAGGAGGAGGAAGGTATGTTGGATATGTTCACTGCCTTGAGTTGTTTGTAAAAATAATAAAGGTATGATACCATATAAACTTCTACAGTTGGCTTCTGAAAATGGAACAAAGAAATATTATGCTGTCTTTCTCTTTAAGGTGTAAATGTCTAGGCCTTTCACATTCTATTCCTCTGGTGGAATGAGTGAAACAAGTTTCAAAACTCTATTAGAACATAGCCAAAGTCTGCTGTTTATCTTTAGATAAGGAACTATGATTCCTGTAGAATACAGCTGAATCCTACATTCTTTTTCTGATATTGTAAGTATAATAAATGTTGGGAGACCAGAAAACCATATTGGGATTGGCCTTTATACATTTTAACATCAAATAGAATTGAACTGAAATTTTGAGAACCAGCTTATACAAACCTGGTTTGATGGTTGCTTTACACCAGAGAACCTGGTGGGTAAGGAATGTCCGCATCCTTGGCATCTTCACCTTGTGACATATCACATTGTTGAAAAGGGGAACGGAGAAATTACAAACAACTGTACGCAAGATGCCTGCCATGTTGCCCAAATCCAGCAAGTGAGATCACACGTTAGGAAGCCGCACAGCTGCCCTGCTGTATTTTTTTAAAAAAAACCACATTTTTAATTTAGCAAATAATAACACATGAAACTTAAAAAGTATGTGTCATTGTTGAAAAGAAGCCCAGGTTAAGGTTACAAAATAGACTTGGATTTTAAAATTTGTTTGACAAATTTTGCAAGACAAATAAATGATCTTTTCTCCATTAACACGTAGGATTTAGTAACTGTTTTAAATATACACCTGAAGAAAGTGTACAGAACATCACTGCCAAAGCACAACAAAGACTGCATTTCATCATGACTCTGATGCAATGTTAAATTTTAAGCTAATATATACACAATTATGTAGCTGTAATTTCATCTAATTTCAATAGGAGAGTTGATGGAGGCCATATTCTTCAAGTACAAAGTACAGAGAGTTCAGAGTAACATTGTCAAATAGAAGTAGGAAAGAGCCCTTTGAAATTTCCTCCTAATTTTCTGTAAGAGAGACCAAGAGTGGTTCATGATAATTTAAATATATGTATATGTGTTGAAGTTGTACTATCTCAGAGATTAGGGCTGGATTTTTGAATTTAAATTACTTAAACAGCTGCTCCTGAAAAGCAAGTGCAATATTTTAAAGTATCAAAATAGTACTAGTTAGTTTAGTTGCAATGAATAAATACAGTATGGATAAAATGGAATACATTATCAACCAGTAACATTGTATAATAAACTGTGTATTTTATCTATATTAGGAAATGGATAAAATTTCATCCCTTTATTAACCTTCAGCTATGTATTTGTGGTTATCTACTTGGACTACATATAACCCGAAACATTGACAGTAAAGTTGGCAAGATTAAACAAATTACAACCATGAAAACAAAGACTGACAAACAACGAGGAAGAATTAAAAAAAAAAACACACACAAACTGTACGTTGCTGGTAGCCAATGGCACAGATCTGTTGAGTTATTCCAGGGGTCTGCAACTTGTGGCTCTAGAGCCACATGCAGCTCTTTCGGTCCTCTGCTGCAGCTCCCTGTCAGATGATCCCATCATGTGCTGGCCCCTCCCCTCCCCGTCACTCCTCGCCTGGTCTGAGAAGGTAAAGGAGATGGTGGGGGATAGAAACTTGGTCCATATCCCAGAGCAGGAGGTCACTGGGTAGGAGTGAGTGATATTGAGTTGGCCATACCCACCCAGTCACACCAGTTGTTAAATTATTGGTGTTTTCTTTTTTGTGGGAAATGTCCCAAATAGCTCTTTGAGTATTTAAGGTTGCAGACCCCTGAGCTATTCTAAAGTATGTTTATACAACTGCCAATGCAAGCATTTTATAATAGATATAGTCATTATAATCTTCATTGTCAGAATGGTTAGCACATAAATCTAACCATAAGAACATTCAAAATATTTAAAAGTGGAGTCTAGTAGTCCAGTGTATTCATATCCACAAGTAATTCAAGCAATAAAAATCCAGCACGATAGTGAATAAAAGTTTTGTTTTTGGGATAACTTATATATCAACAACTACTGACTATTTAGCAATATACAACATGCACCTATCACATCTATTTCCAGATTTATTTAAAAATCCTAATAAAAATACTTGAGCATTGAAAATGCATGATTATTCTAAGGTTTCAAAAAAATCAAATCATAGACAACATTTTCATTTCAGGAACAAGTTCACTGTAAGCTAGCTCTTACTGTATAGCTATCCAATGAGATACAGTAATAGTATTTCAACCAGAAATATATGCATAACCATTTCCAACACCAACATGAACAGTTTCTAAGGAAACTGCTATAAATAGAAAACACTAACACCGAGCAAAAGACTGCTGCCACGTATTCACACATTCAGAACACATATTCTTTCCAGCAAAGAGAAAATTAACATCATTTGTGATCCTCTATGCCCTGAAAGGGTAACATGCTGGCAGATAAAAGAATTCTCTTTAATCAATAACCTACATTAGTGCCCTGACTAACGAGGCATTACCAAATCTTCAGCAAATGCAGGAAGCTAAATTCTTCATTCAAAGGAAACTCCACTGGACGGAGGCTAAAGACAAGGGTGTGCATAATCTGCCTAAGCATAGATGATTGGATACAGTTCCTGTCAATCTGCAACTGGTATCAAGTTCATTCATTGATTTATAAAAGCTGCCTTAGCTTGTGAACTTTTAACTTATACCATTTGCAGTCACTGTCCAATCTGATTCAAGTTCCCCTATGTTTTAAACAGAAGCTTGAAACAGAAATTTCAACCTGCTTTAATGTTTTCTTTAAAAAAACAACACGATTCTATCATTGTTTTTTGGAGTTATTTGGAATGCATTTGCAAATTTAGAATTAGTCTTCCACGTATGGGGTCTAAATACGTAAAGCACTCTGTTTCAAAAGCTTACTCCCAGTTAAGAATACCATTTAAAGCTCATCTTCATGAATTTTTGAACAGTATTTTTAAAAAGTTGATAAGTAGATCTCACAATGACTGTCTCAAGGTTTTAGGGCAACTTTTTAAAAAAAAAACTTTTCCTCATTCCTGTACAATCCTGGCATATACCGGTATGTGGATTTTTAAAGCAGTCTTTCAGTCAGTACTGAATATTTGCAGTTAATGGAGACAGCAATTAGTGTAATTTTTTATATCACTAATCCCTACTCATCCACTAAGAATTACTGGCAGAAATACACCCTATTGTACTTTCCTGGTTTGAATTTCTGATAGTACACATATTTCCTTTTCCTATTTTATAGGGGTACAGGGCTGTCTGCACTAGATCTGAATACCAGAGAAGTACCTACATTCAATCCAAGTATTAAGCCCAACTAAAACCTTTCAACACCTTCCAAGACCTTTTGAGAGTTGTGCCCCTTTTGAAGTCAAGACAGATTCACAGACAGCATTCATGAAAGCAAGACTTCAAAAGAGGTCCTAATGTAATGTATGTAAGTATGTTAATGGCCACCCTCCGGCATTTCTCTCAAAACTTTCAAGGCCGTGTGAGTTCCTAAACTCAAAAGTGGTTGAAGAATCCCTAAGTCATCCTTTCTGCCCTCTTCCCACCACAGCCCCTTCTACTGCTTAAAAGCCTCTCTCCGTATAGATGGAGAGAAGTCTGGACTCAACCAAGGTCATCGCCACCATTCCTCGTTTGACCTCCACAGGTAACAACAAGCATTTGACTTTACTTGCCCTCTGTCAGCTAGAAAAACTCAGGACTTTCTCATCCAAGGGTGGGGGGTGGTTGTTTGGCAACCTGCAGCATCCCTCCGTTCAACTGCAATAAAGACCTCTTGGTTCCTGCTGCCTTTGGTTTTCTTCTCCGGCTTCTCTCATCTACCGAAATCACTTTCCTCTCCTTAGAAGGCACGCCGGGGTTGTCTTATATTTCTAGTGGCTGCCAGCGCACATTCCTAGTTTCTGCAGGCGTCGCGGGGATGGATGCCAGACCTTTCCACCCAGCTACAGAGCCAGAAGATTTTTAATTTCCCCCCCCCTTTTTTTTTCCCCCTTCCAGGGCTTCTTAGCAGGCAGGACAAGCTCTGCTTCTTGCACCCTCCTCGCGAGAAGACCGATCCCCCGACTCCGGGGTCCGCCGCATCCAACAAGAGGGCAGCGTTGGCGGAAGAAGCCGTTTTACCTCCCTCTGCAACTTGGGGCGGGGGGTGGGAAGGCAGAGTCACCGCAGGTTGCGACCCCTCCTTCGCCCAAACCCGCGTTGCTATGCGCATGAACGACAACTGGCCCGGACACGGGACGGCTAACCTCTTTGTCCTGCGCTCCGTCCCAGCCAGGAGACGGCTGGTTGTTGTTTGTTTGTTTGTTTTGTTTTTTCCTGAGATTCCCCCAAATGCTCCTGCGTCTCTTCCGTCACCCCGCCACCCCACCGTCCCCGGCCGTTACCTCTCTCGTGGGCGTCTTTGGAGATGTGCAATGCAAAGAAATCCTCCAAAGCATTAGGCACGGGGCTGCTTTCGCTGGGCGGGATGCCCTATCGCGCGTAAAGAGGGCCAAGCATCGCCATCCGCTTTACGTGCCCCCCAACGCTCGGGGCATTCCACAGCGACAGGAGTGACCGCAAGGCCCTCCCTTTTTTTTTCCGCTCTTCCCCCTCCCTGACCGGAGGCGTCAAAACAAACCGGAGACAAAGCTAGCAGAGCCACATTACACCTATCACGGCTCCGCGGCCAGCCTGGCAAAACCGCGGCTGGCGGCGGCGGGTGTAGCGCGGAACGGACAACCTTAGCCGCTCGCCCTTCGTCCGGGGAAGTACGGAGAGCCGCGCCAAGCGCGCAGGTCGGGGACGGGCCGGGGCGAGCACGAGCCTCCCGGGTCTCCGCGCGCGCAAAGGGTGCTGGCAGAGAGGGGTGGGGGATGGGGTGGGGTGGGGGGGAGGAAGCACTCTAAACCTCGGGCCTGGCCGGCGAGCGAGCGAGGCGAGCAGAGCGATGGAAGGCAGGAGGAGCGACGTCCACGGCCTTTCAAAGCGAGTGAGGTCGGGCGGCGGGCGGGCGGGCGAAGGGTTCTGTAAGGGCACGTGACGGAGCGCGTACGGGCTTGCCTTGTTTTTTTTTTTTTCTCCTCTCTTTTTGCGCCCGCCGAGTGTCGCATGGGGCTTCTCTGCACAAACGGGAAGGGAAGGGAGGGGGGGGGCGCGCGCCGAGCGCTTTTAGGTCCTGTCACCGGTTTTTTTTTCGGGAGACTTGAAAGGAGGAAAATTCTCGCGGCCAAGGGCGAGGGAGGAGTGGTGGGGGGGGAGAGAGGGAGAGAGAGAAAGAACAACACTCCCTTTTGCTTCCTGCGGGCCTGGCTGGGGCTTGAAACCCTTGAGAGACGCGGTGTGTTTACACTCCAGCGCTCCTCAGGGAGCCTTCTTCGTTCAGCAGGAGGGGCTGCGTGTGGGGAATCGGGAGAACCCACCCTCACCTTGGGGCGGGGAGGGGTCGTTCCGTTCGTTTACCCGGCTGTTGAGGGGCGAAGTGGAGCTCTCCGAAAGCAGGCCGGTTGGGAAAGTGCTGAAGTTTTAACCTTGGGGGAAAGAGTTTCAAAAATTCATGGATTCTCTCAGCTATCCAGGTCAGGGTTGTCAAGAGGCAAATGGACTTTCTGGTTTTCCTTTGAAGACGTTTCGCTTCTCACCCATAGAAGCTTCTTCAGCTCTGACTCCAAAATTCATGGCCGTTTTCCTCACCTGAAAGTGAAACCCGAGTGGAAAGTGTCTCTTTTTTTAAAAAAATAAAATAAAATAAACAAAAAAAAACCCCCAAAATCTTTATCCTGCGCTGTGTGCAAGTCGCTCCCCGTACAATGAGTACCATGTTCAGAGATGGACATTTCCTCATGAAGTCCTAACTTTAGTTAAGGACTAAAAAAAAATAAAAAAAATTTCTAAAGCTGTGAGCCGTGGAACTGATAAAATGAACCTGAAATGGAGAGGGGGGAGAGAGGAAATAGTTCAGATAAACTGTAATATTTTGATTTTTACACATAAAAATCAACCATGAATTACATAAACCATGAATTACAAATTCCAATGGCTGGAACAAGTAATATGCGAAGTGAAACTGTATTTGTTGCATTTTTTGCCTGTTTCCTCACTAGTGACTTACAGTATCTGCTGGTACGACCTGACCTGATCCTCAAATTAGAACTAGAAGGCCTGCTATTTCTGTTCAATTATAACTGAATATAAACCACTATGGAGGAAATAGCCTTTATTTGTAAGCCTAACCAAAGGCCACTGAAGAAGTTCTTCCTTATAGTAGATGCAAAGCTGAGAGGGGTGACTAATACAAGTAGCCCTCGACTTACAACAAAGTTACAAAGGCACTGAGATAGGTGACTTTTGACCATTTTTCACACTTATGATCCTGGCAGCACCTCCATGGTCATATGATCAAAATTGGCAACTGGCTCATATTTATGACGCAATATCTCCGGGGTCACCTATTTGCGAACTTATGATCCCCTTTTGCAACCTTCTGACAAGCAAAGTCAATGGGGAAGCCAGATTCACTTAACGGCCATGTTACTAACTTAACAGTGCCAGTGATTCACTTAACAATGGTGGCAAGAAAAGTCATAACATGGGGCAAAACTCACTTAACCAATATCTCACTCAGCAACATCAATTTTGGACTCAATTGTGGTCATAACTCAAGGACTAGCCTGTACTTCAGAAAAGAGGAAGGAGGTTTTTTTAAACTTGACAAAGTGGTAGTCCTTGACTTACAACCAGAATTGGGACCAATATTTTCTTTGCTAAGAAAGTTCAGTGAGTCGCACCCAATTTTTCAGTCCTTTTTTTTTACCATGGTTGTTAAGCAGTCACTCTGGTTGTTAAATGAATCATGCAGTCATTAAGCAAATCTGATTTTCCCCATTGCGTTTGCTTATCAGAAGCCTGCTGGGAATATCACAAATGACAATTGTGTGGCCCCAGGAGGCTGCAACAATGGTAAATGCACCCTGGTTGCCAAGTGCCTGAATTTTGATCACAGGAATGTGGGGAGACTGTGATGGTTAAAGACCAGCCATTAAGTCACTTTTTTCAGAGCCATTGTAACTTCATATGGTTTGCTAAATGAATGGTTATAAGTCAAAGATTACTTCGAGTAGGGTTTGAACAATTGAAATTAACAGAATTGGTGGAATTTAATGAGATTGTAAAGTTCTGCATCTGGATAAGAAAAATTTGAACTGTGGGGCAGCAGTGTAATGTAGCTACTGTCTTGAGATACATGGACAAGAGCATAGAATTCAGCTCATGGAAAGTAATTGTGCCACTCTGCTCTTGTCAGACCTCACTTGCAATACTGGTTCTGAGCAGTAAAGTTCAGAAAAGGGAGTGACATATTGGAGTGAGTTCAAAAGCAGGTTACCAAGGCAGTGAATGGCCTAGAAACAAACCCTATCAGGAACAGTTAAAGCTCTTCAATAGAAGAGTTTGAAATATGATAACCCTCTTTAAATATCTGTCATATAAAATGGGGAGTTGACTTATTCTTTGTTGCCCCAGGGGGCAAGACCAAAGCCAGTGGCCATCAGGAAGAACTTCCTGATGTTACAAGCTATCAACCAGTGAAACAAGGTGGAATATGAAGAGGTAAAGTCTTCCATCTGCTATAAATGCTCAAATGAATCTTGCTCTCAGGGAAGAACTGACATCTAGAGTACCTTTCAATGTTATAATTCTATGAATAGATTATAATCACAAAGTCAAGAAAAATGCAGTACTGAGCATTCTGAATTGTGAGCTATAATTGAATTAGAAATGCAGGAAATGGCTAAAATTCTGAATAGGTTGTGTTGGAATAAAAATGTCTCCTACTGCTGAACTGAGATTGTTGTAGGAACTTGGCAGTTTTTTAAAATGATATCTATACCTGTTTCCCCGTCTCCCCATTCACGTCCCTATTTTGGAGATTATAAAACTGCAGGCAAGAATTATATTATTCTAATATAACGTCTTCCAGTATTTATTAGGTTAAACTTATTTCAAAAATTATTCATAAAGTGACACCATAATTATCTAAAAGATAGGATATAAAATAGGCCAATGGCAATACTAGATAGATAGGTAGGTAGGTAGGTAGGTAGGTAGGTAGGTAGGTAGGTAGGTAGATAGATAGATAGATAGATAGATAGATAGATAGATAGATAGATAGATAGATAGATAGATAGATCTTTCTATCCTTACATTGTAAACCTAGTTGCAGAAGTGAGTCAGGTATAAGGGAACAAAAGACATACAAGCCAGAAAAATTAAAAGCATAATTGAAATGCCATAGAAATGACAGAGATAGAAAGCAAAAGAATGGGATCATCAGGTATTTCAAATAAAAGCCAGATTATTTTGGACCACCCAAGGCTGGTTTGCTTGCTTGCTTTAGCATTTAATCTATGTTGCATGACTGGAACAAAATATGATAATCCACGAGTCAGCTTTGGTTTTTGCAATAGAATACAACCAGATCCATACAACAGATTGGATCAAAAACACACCACATTATGATGTAGGACAATCTGTAAACCCATCCTGTGTGTTGAAACTGTAAGACCAAGGGATGCATACTTGCAGTAACAAGATCCTTTGAACACTTCCATGGAATAGCTTTGATGGGACCTATAGTAAGGTTCATTTTTCATTAAAGATGATAGGATTGCTTCCTAGTTGCATATTTGCTAGGAGTATCTCTGAACATTGGGAGACTGTTGGAATAGTTCAGTAATGACATCAGGATCTACTTGGCAAGGATAGGCAAGGATTTAAGATATAATATGGCTGCTTTGTGTAGCTTTTGTGGTGTAGGAAGCTAGCACCCACCCCTCTCCTAGAAAATTGAAATAGCATAGAAAATATTAAAAAGGCACAATATTTCCTCTGAAAAGAGTACAAACTCAGAAGCAGAAACTGACCTCAGAAGCAGAAACTCACCCCCACCTTTTTAATGGGTGGGCCATTAAGGCCTGAGCCAGAATACTTTACATAACAAAAACCTCCAGGTAAAGTTATAGCAATTGCCAAAAGCCCTTTTAAGGGCATAAATCATCCAGCAAGGTTCAGCCAAGCCTGGAATTTCAGGACAGCCTGCAGAGTTGCCCCTGCATGGCTCCCTGGGGGTCTGACAACCAATTAGAATACAAGCTCAAATTCAAATCCCAACAGAGGGTATAAAACCCAGGCACTCTCAGCACCTCAGCCCTTTTTACTGATCTCTTCCTTTTCACTCAGGAGCTCAGAGTCATGTGGTTCTGATATTAAACCTTCCAAACAGCCTCCATGTTTCCAATGTCTTTTTCCCCACTTGGAACTGAACCCAGAAGGATATTTCTTCCAACAGAGGTGTACAGTATTAGAATTCCTATACTGTTAATACCTTAAAAGTAAGATTTGTGGCATATACAGTATATTGCAAAAAGTCGGAGATAACTGATTCTGTTCTCTGCTGCTCTGACTAATTAATCCTGAATCTATTAACCCACTGGATTCACATATTGCATATTCTTGTTTTTGTTTCTTTGACAAAAATATGCAAATATAAAAACTAATGTACATGTTGTTTAATGCTGTGTGAACATATACTGTATATTATGACATTGTTGGAATAAATATCCTTCTGGGTTCGGTTCCAAGTGGGGAAAAAGACATTGGAAACATGGAGGCCATTTGGAAAGATGGTTGAATGGTGGACAGGACCACATGGCTTGGAGCTCCAAAGTGAAAAGGACGATCACATGCTTCAAGATGTTGGGTGAAGGAAANGGACCACATGGCTTGGAGCTCCAAAGTGAAAAGGACGATCACATGCTTCAAGATGTTGGGTGAAGGAAAAGAAGAGAGCCAAGATGCTGAGAGACCCTTGGTTTTATGCCCTGTTGCGATTTGAATTTGAGCTTGTATTCTGATTGGTTGTCAGATTCCCATGGGGCCATGTAGGGGCAACTCTGTAGGCTGTCCTGAGTCCCAGGCTTGGTTGAGCCTTGCTTGGATGATGATGTCATAAAAAAGGCTTTGGGGAATTCCTATCATAGCTTTACCTGGAGTAGATCTTTGTTATGTAAAATAGACAGGCCCAGGCCAGTATAATGGCCCATTTGCAAAGGTGTGTGTGTGTGTGTGTGTATGAGAGAGAGAGAGTTTCTGCCTCTTTGAGTTTCTACTTTTCTTTTTAGGGGAAATATTCTGCCTTTTCAGTATATCCTGAAATATTTCATTTTCCTAGGAGAGAGGTGGGTTTTAACTTCCAACAACACTGAAAACAAAATAAATGGCTTTGGGGGGTGGGAGTTGTATGACAAAAGCAATGAAGTTTATCAATTTGCTTGAAAGGGATCTTTCTTGCCCCTGTGTACAAACAATTGTTTTCATAAAGGTCAGTTGATCAAGCAACCACAAGAGGAAATGGAATTCCAAGTGTCAGTGAAGAATATTTATTGATCAAGCCTAACACATTTCAGCTCACATGCTTTTGAAAGGGGACTTTGTAAAGGTAGTAGAGATGTATTGCAGTGATATCCCTAGCTCTCTCTCTCTCACACAAACACACACACAGATCGAAATGTGTCAGGCTTTATTGCCTTTATCTTCTCCTTTCTTTGTTTTCTCCTACCCTCCCACTTGTTTTTAACTGAATAAGCTGCAGGGCTTTGGGTTGGCACCTCGATCTAATAAACTCAGTCCACCGAAAATTTAGCAAAAGAAGTTTTAACCAAAGGCTTGGCTTTGTTTTGGCTGAAGCCTCGATCTAGAGCGGCTAAGCACCCTTCCGAGACCGGCCCCTCCAGCGCATTCAGCAAACATGGGCTGGCCCAGCGGCAGCCTCCCGACCGGAAGAAGCTTCCCGCGCTCTGCCATCAGAGGGCGCTGCGAGCTCAGCCTGGAGGGAACTCGCTTGTGTCTACTGTGTACAGTAATGGACTTGCCGGGTTCCTAAATCCTGGATTGTTATGACGACGTCCTGGCAGAGGCCCTCCAGGGCGCTGGGAGGCACTGTGCGCAAAAGGGGGGCATCGATTAGAGGCGCTCTGCTTCCCGTTCGTCGGTGTGTCTGCGACCAGAAGCGGGGAACCGGGAGTGGGGAGGACGAAGAGCGGCGGGGCGAGGGCGGCGGGCGGCCCGGACCCTGCGGCTGCTGCTGCTGCTGCTGCTGCTGCTCCCTCCCCACTCGAAAGAAAGGGAGGAAGGGGGAAAAAAAAAAAAAGGCCCGCNGAAAGGGAGGAAGGGGGAAAAAAAAAAAAAGGCCCGCGGGAAGCTGATATGTCCGACAACGGATTTGACCGGGCTCCCGGCGCCGGTCGAGGCCGAGGGGGTGGTGCCCCGTTGGCCCCGGAAAGCGGGGTTCGCGGCGGAGGCGGAGGCGGTGGAGGCACTTTCGGGACTCCCGAGCAGTTGCTCAAACAGGGCTTCGCGCGCCCTCAGGAGCCTCTCCGGCCGCCCAAGACAGCGCCTCCGGGCGCCAGCCACGCTGCCGCCTCAGGTACTGTGCTCCGTCGCGCCCCCCGCCGCCCGGTCTCCTTCGCTCCCGGCGTCCAGTTTCTGCTTTGGTGGAGGAAGTGGGGGACGGCTCAACCCGCTCTCTCGCCTCCGGCCTGATGAGGCTGGGCCGCGCTTCCCGCTTTGCTTCTCCCTCCCCACCCCCGCCGCCCGAACCTGATGAGGAAAAGGCCATCCCACGCCCCCCCCCCCTAATGCACCGTTGGAGGCTTTATGAGGGGGGGGGGTATTTGCGTGGGTTCTCTCCTTCCTCCTCCCGCTTCCAGAGGTCTCTCGACGCCCCTGTTGGGTTGCTCGCCACATTCCTCGGTTTCCAAGTCGTTTCGGAGCTCAGCGGCTGTGTGGCAAAATGCTACAAAGCCCAAACACCTCTGCTTTTCGTCAAAATAGATAAAACACGCAGCCTCCCTAATATTAAGCCCGCCCGGCTTTTGCTGTGTCGTCCTTTATAGCAGGGCTCTCCAACCTTGGCCACGTTAAGCCTGGAGGACTTGAACTCCCAGAATTCCCCGGGCCAGGTTGGAGACCCCTGCCTTAGGATCGCATAGAATTAGAATTCTTTCTTGGCCAAGTGGGATTGGGGACACAAGGAGTTTGTCTTGGTGCAGATGCTCGCAGTGCACATAAAAGAAAAGATACATTCGTCAAGAATCATCAGGTACAACACTGAATGATAGTCATGGGGGAACCATCAACAACCAGATCATACTTGGAAACAGTCAATATAAAAATCATAAGGATACAAGCGACAAAGTTACAGTCCTACAGTCACAAGTTGATAAGGAGTGATGAGAAGATTAACAGTAATAGTGGCGCAGACTTTGTAAATAATTGGACAGTGTTGAGGGAAATATTTGTTTAGCAGAGTGATGTCATTTCGGAAAAAAATCACATTTAAATTGGGGGTGATTTTCGGTGTGCAATTTGCATCAAATTTGCCCGTTTCATCAGATGAGATCAAAACATAAGCTTTGAAAGTTTATTGCAAATATTGGGGGGGAGGGGGCAAGTATGTACACGAAGGGAGGCTCACCCAATCTCATTGTACACATGTTGTACTTTGACAGTAATGGGAAGAATAATTATGGATAACATTTCGTTTAAACGCCAGTGCATGTCATGGGACTTCTGAACACACGATTGTTAAGTTGTAGTTGTTAGTCCTCTTTGTGAAACACCTCTGCTCGAGGCAATCTGAATTCTCCCTTGAAAGGTATCAAGGAATTGGAGTATTAAAATTTAGGCTACCTAAACTCATTTTTATTAGTGGTGAGAGAATATAGCTGTGCACGTTGTAGGAAGAAATATCTGTGATGCTGACTGGCTTCAGCTCCAGTTGGCAATCCTACTCCTTGTATACTCCTTCCTCTGTTTAAATTGCCCTATAAAATGCTCTAGATTAGATATGTAAGGTTGTAACAATGTCTCATTGATCTATATTTGTGTAACTTCTGGTATTACATGGTGAGGTATGTATAATTTGACCTTTTCAATGCATGAACCCATTCATACCTGTATCTCCTGGGAATGTGAATATGAAGACAGTGCTCTTTTAATAAGAGATTTCTTATTCATTGTAAATAAATAACTTAATTTTATTTTTGCCTTCTTGAGGCTAAATTTTATGCCTGTTGGACATTGTTTTGTTCAATCGGTAGAATTTATTTCCAAATTTGTATCTTGTTGGCTCTGTGAAATCTTAAACATGAATAAAAATACAAAACAAACTTAAACTTGATTCTGAATAGGCAAGTTTTTAGGGATGCATTAAACTTAATACAGCTATATTTAATCAATCCAAATAAAAAATTAAGATACTCAAGTAATTTTGTTCTAATTAAGACAAACTGAATTTATATTTAAAGCAATTTTTACGCTAATACACTAAGAATAAATAGCAATACAGGTAAAACCTATGTAAACCATGCTTACATGTTGCACTCTGAATGAGAAACAAATTCTATTAAAATCATTAGCTTATTTCAAAATAAATCTGATTTGTTCACTTCCTTGAAAATGTTCTGGATCACCTTTCATAGCTCTCAATAGTTCAGACTCTGGACTAATGGAAAAAAACTGTTTTTTTCCCATTTTTCTGGGTTTTTTCCAGGCATTCCCATCTCTAAGATTTCCCCATTGTTGTACTTTACAAGGATTTTATCAAGCTAAAAATGTGAGTGAAAAAGTCAGAAGAACATATGTTTTCAATAAATGCCTGCTGTGGAAAAAATATTTTTATTCCTTAGGGAAGGATAGTTGATTCAATTCAGTCAAATAGCATAAATATTTATGGCACTATTAAAATAATCATGAGTTAATATGCTTT
The DNA here is from genome assembly GCA_004320025.1 of Laticauda laticaudata. NCBI lineage: Eukaryota > Metazoa > Chordata > Lepidosauria > Squamata > Elapidae > Laticauda > Laticauda laticaudata. The sequence continues at coordinate 33,054 of BHFT01032098.1, forward strand.
TTTAAATACTGTAAAAAAATTGATTGCTATTTTTTTTTCAGAAATAGTATCTATACAACTTTTGATTATTATTATTTGTTTTATCATTTTAACATTTACTGGTTTTTAATGTTTCTGAGCCACCCAGAGTTGGCTCTAGACGAGAAGCACACAAATCTATCTAATAATAAATAAAATACAGTATTGCTCTTGATTTGTGTACCTTTCATTTTAATATTCATATCTTCAGTATTGGAAGGTCGCTCAATGTTTGGTTCCCTTTCTTCTGATATTGCAGATCTCATTATATTTTAAATAATATTTACGGTCTGTACTGGGATAGAAGAGGTAACATTTTAAAACAAAAATGTTATTTTATGATTATATATTACAACCTGGACTGTTTATCTTTTCATAAGAGAGGTGGTGCATATTAACATTTGCATTTTTGCTTGGTAACATCATCAGTACTTGGTAACATCATCAGTAAGAATCACACACACACACACACACACCATTGCTGGCAGAAATGCATGGTGCTATTCTCCACTCTGTCCCAATTAGTTGCTAATTGAACTTCTGCTCCTGTTTTCTGGCTCCATGTCAAATGTACACAGGTTGAAAGCTGTTGGGCTTTCAACAAACAATTGAGATGATAAAACAATCACATGATAAAAATAATAAAAGTATTTGAAAGACAAATGAACAAGTTACACAGAGTTGTAAATGAACAGGGCAGAGAAATCCATTGGTTATTACTGCCTTTAAACAATTCTACAGCAGTGTAAACAGGCTTCCTAGATTTTGATTGGCATTACTCCAGAATTCTCAGTCAGCATTCTGGAGGAGGTAAGAAGGACAATATTCTTTGATTCAGGTAACCAGCCAGATACTCTACCTATCCAATAATTCCTCAGTTCTGTCTCTGGGATGCTGTAGGAAAAGAGCTGCATTAGCTTGCTGTACTATATAGACATAAATCATTATGCGCTATAATTTTATTTTGCAGTTTTGAAGTGACTGTACTTTATGTACTTTAAACAGTATGTGAACAGAATGATGATAATATCAAGTCAGATATTACTTGATATTTTAAAATTGTATTTTTGTATGTGACTTGCAGATTTCATACTGACTCAATAATTTTCTTAAGGTTGAAATCTGCTCTAGATATTCCAGTGAAATTTGGATTAGAGTCAGGGTCACTGGGTTTATTCTACTCCTGAAAATTGCAAAGGAACATTTTCTCTTAGAAACTTTTGGAAAAATCTTCGACTATAAGATCAGTACAACTTTTCCTCTAATTGATAGCAATTTAATTTAAATTACCATAGATTCTAATACTGAATTCTAAACATGCAAAAAACCCACCCTTATTTATAATCAAATATATTTATTAAGATGACCCCACGCTGTTTCCAACATTAAAAATCCAAACATAAAAATTCATACACCCACCTACATGACAGCAGCAATACAAACCAATCTCTTGATTGGCTCCATCTCCGTTCATGGTTGTCCCCAAGCCCACTGACAAAATCACTTTTTCAGGGCCTTTCATAAAAACAACAAGGTGGGTGCCAGTCATTCTACCGAGAGAATGATGTTTCATAGAGAAGGGTCCACAACCAAGAAGGCTTTTTTTTTGTGGTCCTTCAAATAAACAGTTGGAACTCACAACATATCTTGCCTTTCCGTCTTGGTAGGCTGGGTAAAGGGGAGAAATAGTCCTTCAACTAGACTGGTCCCAAGCCATGTAGGACATAAAAGGTGATAACCAGTATCTTTAATTGTACTGGAAAGCATATTGGCAGCCAATGCAGCTCCCACAAAAGAGGAAGTCTTGCGCAAGTCTAGGTTTGTGCAAAACAGCAGACCACTGCATTCAAAAACAGCCAAAGTTTCCAGACACTCTCCAAAGGCAGCCCATGTAGAGTGCATTATAATAATCCAGGTGGGAGATGACCAGTTGTGGATAACTGAGAAGGTCATCTCAGTCCAAGAATGGTCATAACTGGCAGCATCTTGAAAATTGATGCATGTGAGATTCTTACAGCCCCATCATATGCATTCTTGCAGGCAGCAGTCTTTGAACAGTATTACTGTTACCTAGAAAACAGTATCAACCATTTCTATTGCTATGGGCCATTTTTATCCTCTCAGGAATCACTCCTTACTCCTAGAATGTTGTATTGACTTCAGTAGAGGACTGTGAAATGTAGTCATTTTCAATTCCCAATAATTTTTAACTTTAGAGTGCTATTATTACTTTCAGAGGCCATTCTTCTAATTTAGTACAATCCTTACCAAAGTTAGTCAACAGTGAGACTATTGACCAACTCTGGGAGAATGCTTCAATTAAGGAGAAAAAAACAATATGTTTAGGATAAGTTCCCAGCTAGTAATTTTATCTGATGCATTTCCTTTCAGACTCTCCACCAGAATACTGGTGAGAACTAGGCTCATCCTGCCAAAGTAGCAAAATAGATGGGAAGGAGAAATATGTATCAGAAAAACAATGCAAGTTTGTTTAAGAGGATCAGAGGAGCAGAATATGATTGAAATTAAGTAATTTAATTTATTTTAAATTTTAAACATAAAATAAAAATAGAGGCAATTTTAAAATTAAAAACAAATCACATTAAAATATATGTGAAATATATATCTACCAATGGCTACTCGTCTTGACAACTATATGAATTACAGATAGCTGACTTTATCATATATTCTAGAGTAACAATGAAAAATGGTATTGTCTTCATGTCCTGTTCATGATCTTCTGAAATTGGCCACTTTTGGTGCAAGGTTATAGAGCTCTTCTTAAGCAGGGAATATAGTCAAGTAATGCAGCTTGTTAAAAAATATGTACAGTATGTATAGATCTCCCACTGCCACTACTTTCACTTAGTGTTACAATCAACACCATTCAGACTATTATCCCATTATGGCATTTGATAGAAAAAGGAGGGCAGTTGACCATCAATTCCCATATAGTTGAGCATTTTCTAAATGTTCAAAGTTATGTTTAAAAAATTAGAGAAGACTGATCCCTCACCTTCAGGTTTTAGAGATTCAGAGTCAGTAAATTAAACAACTATGCTAGGAGAAAGTCTGCCAACACAGTAAAGAATAGAAAAATAAGAATGCCTCACCATTCTCATAAAGCAGATTCAGATGTCAATATTTACATGCATATATAACTTCCATTAGATAAGATCAGTTCAGAGGGTACTAGATAACCACTTTTTTAGTGGTAATTCCAGTCGCAGAACATTGAAGCAGTTCTTGCTTCATTTAGATGTGTTATTAAACCATCTCTTATTCCAGAAAATGTTCTGCCTACTAACTTTCTAGTGCTTCAGATATTGCCTAGTGAGGCAATATTTCTTGATTTTTAATTACTGTTACTGAGTCTAATATTGTAAAATATCTTGGAAGGAATTTATCACTAAGGATGACATATCCATAGTAAAAATAGTGAAATCCATCTCGCTATTTTTCTGTTTACAGAAACAATTTCCATTAGTTTCAGGTGCCTTAAAACATCTTTATAGTGGCTTTTGAGAGTGTATAAGGAAAGCAAACATCCTGTCCTATGTGAAGGTTCAACTGTTCAATAAATGCTCTTAATATATTTTACTGTTTTATTTATACATATCTCCTAATTATTTGCTGAGCTAGTAATTTATAATGGCAGATTGTATCTGTCTGCTGCCAGAATAAATAACGGTAGTTTTAAACTGTGCAGCATATGAAAGTTTTTTAATTTGATTTTGTATATTTTTTCAGAGCCAGCAAGGTCTGTATCATTACCTGCATCATTTTCTGAAAAAAAAAATCCAGGCTCAGCAGTAACTAAACCTCAGGTGGTTGTGGCTCCAGTGGCAATGTCAAAGCTGTCAGTAAATGCTCCTGAATTTTACCCATCAGGATACACCCCAAATCATACTGTAAGTATTAAGAATTTCTCTCCACCTGCTCCATCTAAATAAAGAAATTTATAAATTTATTTTAAAAAAATAGGAAATGCATTCACTTTTAAAAGAACATATTTCATTCCAAAATTTTCATTTGTGATGTAGATTTAAAAACTAAAAAGTTTAAAAAATTAACAAATGTTATTCCATTACTATTCCTTGCATACTAACCTGAACGTACAGAGGCATTTTAAGTGTACACTGTGTGCATAATTATTAGACAAGCTATATTTTGGAGGATTTTATTATTGAACAACCACAGTGCTTTCGATTAATCCAAAATGTTAATAAACCTCAAACCTGAATATTTAAGAAAGTAAAAGTGATGCTATGCCTTTCTTAGGAGAGTATCTTATGTTTGTACAATTATTGGGCAACTATTAGTGCACAGAAGTATTATGCAACTAAATGAAAATTTTCCCATCTCATTTATTTTCATCTGTTAAAGTGAGAATAATAAAACAAAAAATTCAAAATTTACAAATAAACATTTGTGACAGTTCAAAAAAAATCAGTGACCAATATACCCACCCTTATTTTCAATAACAGTTGTAAGCCTTCCATTTATGGAGTCTGTCAGTTTCTTGATCTGTTGATGATCCAACTTTTTGTGCAGTAGCAAGTACAGACACTGTTTGGAGAGGTTTACTGTTTTCCTTCATCATAAATCTCCCGTTTAAGAAAGGCTCACAAGTTCTCAATAGGTCAGGTGAGGAAGGGGGGCATATCATTATTCTTTCATCTTTAAGGTCTTTACTGGCTAGCTGTTGAGGTAATTTCCCATTAGGAGAATGACCTCATACAGGGAGACGTATTTGAGAGAAGTGTTTAAATAATACACACATAGAACACAGATACACTGTACAGTAAACGTAGGTTTTCACTTCCAGAAGGGTTTAAGCAAAGTTCAAGATAAGCAGTCCAAAAGCCATTCACAGGTAAATCAGTCAGTTTTTCAATCCAGGGATAATCCAAATACAAAGTCCAGTGTCAAAAAGAGTTCAGTATCAGATTTACGAGGGCTATCCACAAAATAGATTACGTTTTCATCTGTAGCAAGAAGGAGTGGAGCTAGCGCGACCATCTTTGGTCTGTGCGTCTGTCGCTTAGTCTGCATCTAGTCGTGCTAGTGGGAGGTTTGTATCGTTGCCCGTTATTTCACAGCAAATGTTTGAAATGTGTGCTGCAATTGAAAATCCCACGATTGTGAGGTGCGATCAGTGATAATTTTTTTTGTTGGCAAAAACCATAAACCGATTGAAATTTTTCGGCAGCTGTGTGAAGTATACGGGGACAACATCATCACTGAAGGTGGAGTGCGCCAGTGGTGCATTAAGTTTAAAAATGGACGAACTAACGTTCATGATGAACAGTGGAGTGGACATCCGAGCATTGTGACTGATGAACTGATCGCGAAAGTCGATGACAAGATTCGTTAAAAACTGCCGTTTCACAGTAACGGAACTTTCGCTTAGTTTTCCACAAATTTCATGCAGTTTGTTGCATGAAATTGTTACACAAAAGCTAGGCTACCACAAATTTGTGCCAGATGGGTGTCAAAAATCCTGACAGAAAACCACAAGAGTCAGCATAGGACCGCATGATTGATATTTCTGTAACTCTTACGACAAAGATGGAGATTCATTTCTTGATCGAATCGTAACTGGAGATGAGACTTGGGTCAAACAAGTGAACAGCGAGACCAAATTGCAGTCTATGAAGTGGGGGCACAAAAATTCCCCCCAAAAACAAGAAAATGTTTGCTAATGTTCTCTGCAAGGAAGATTATGGCAACTGTTTTTTAGATAGGCAAGGTGTGCTTCTTATCGATTTCTAGAACATGGTGCAACAATAAACTCTGTGAGGTATTGTGAAATGTTGCAAAACTAAGAAAAGCAATTCAGAACAAGGTAGAGGAAAGTTAAGCTCAAAAATTTTGTTTTTGCATGACAATGCCCGATCACACACAGCAATCACAACTCGAGAAGTCCTGAATGCTTTCAAAGTGGGAGATTTTTCCTCATCCGCCCTTCAGCCCTGATCTTGCATCAAGCAACTACCACTTGTTTCTGCAGATGAAGACCTGGCTTGGAACACAGCCCTTTGACGACAACGCAGAACTGCGGGGGGCGTGACTGACTGGCTCAAATCTCAGGCGGCTGAATTTTATGACAATGGAATTACAAAGCTTGTTCACCACTATGATAAGTGCCTCAATTTGTTCGGTGAATACGTTGAAAAGTAGTATTTAAGTGTCACTTTCAAGTGTATATAATAAAAAAATTTCCCTACACTTTGTTTCTTTCTATCGCAAAATGTATTCTATTTTGTGGATAGCCCTTGTACATTAAATCCAGAAAATATCAGTCAATTAGGAAAAATGGAGGAACAGCAATACTTTCCAACAGAAGGAGACAGAAACTGAGACACGCTCTCTTCGGAGATTAAGACTAAGACAAACCAGTGTTTCTGGCTTCCATCTTATGGCCGTTTGAGAAACCACACCTAATTACAGTTTTGCATTTTCTTAAAGATACAGTTTTAAAATGTCTACCTGGTTTATATATTTCTAACCCAAATAAATACCTGTTAGGTGACTTATATTCCTAACACTAGCCATGCAGTGGAGTACTTCAATGCATCTGATGGAGCGTTATCTTGCATAAAAATCAGGGTCTTGAAAGACACAGACTTTTTCCTGTACCACTGCTTAAAGGAAGTGTCTTCTAAAAACTGGCAGTAGGTTTGGAAGTTGATTTTGAGTCCAACTTCAACTTGAAAAGGTCCAACTTGCTCATCTTTCATAATGGTAGCCCATACCAGTACCCCACCTCCACCTTGCTGGCGTCTGAGTCAAAGTGGAGCTCTGTGCCCCTTACTGATCCAGCCACGGGCCCATCCATCTGGTCTGTCAAGAGTCACTCTCATCTCATCAGTCCATAAAACCTTTGAAAAATCTGTCTTCAGTTATTTCTTGGCCAAGTCTTGCCATTTCAACTTATATGTCTTGTTCAGTTGTGGTGAGATTTCAGACCTTGGCCCTGTCTCTGAGCACTGAACACCTTGTACTTCTGGGCACTCCAGGTAGTGAAATATGTTCTCCAGTTCTGAAATATGACAGTACTGGAGAATAATGGGTTCCTGGTAGCTTCATATTTAATTCTTCTTAAATTTTTGGCAGTTAAGATGTGTCTTTTTTCTCAACACGTTTCTTGTGATCCTATTGACTATCTGCAATAAAGCATTTGATGGTTCTGTAATCACACCCAAATATCTTAGAATTTCAAGCAATTTCATCCCTCTAAAAGATTTTTTTTACAATTTTTGACTATTCAGAATCAGTTAAATCTCATTTTTAGCCCATTTTAACTGAGGAAAAGAAACTGCCGAATAATTATGCACACCTTGATATAGGGTGTTGATCTCCTTAGGCCACACTCTCCCTCATAATACAAACACACATCCCCTGATTTGCTTAAATCCACTAAGGATTTAAGTTTATACAGCTTGGAGATGGAAAATATGCATACAAAGGATGATATGGTCAAAATACTCATGCCTAACTTACACACAGTGTAAATTAATGATAATGAACCAATTCAAATTGATAATTATTTTTAGGAAACTTCCTTAGAAGATGACTGTGATGGATATCCAACTTCAACAGAATATGTGCAGGATTTTCTGAATCATCTTGCAGGGCAGCCAGCCTGTTTTGAAACTGAAATAGCACATTTTTCAGAAACTCTAAATAGCTGCATGACTACATATGAAGATTTACAAGAACTTGTTGAACTCCTATATCAACAGGTAAGATGCTGGGCGGTTATGGCATTAGATATTTGTGTAAATAAAGCAAGGGGATACATGGCCCAGGACCAAGTTATTTGAGGAACTTCTTTCTGCCTGTCCAAACGTGCCTCAACAGAGTGTGCATGCTCCAGGTCCCTTCCTTGAAACAGGATTATCTCATGGGACTTAGGAGGTGGGCCTTCTCTGCTTTAACACCTGCCTTGTGGGATGACACCTCCACCCCACGCCCAAGAATCAACTAGCTCCAATACTGACAGCCTTTAGGAAAACTTTGAAGACCTGGGTTTTTCCTCAGGCATTAGGGGCAGAATCGGGTTCATCTTGCAGGTATAACAGGTGTGTGACAACTATGTAACCTTTTAATGGTTATTGTAATTTTTTATGTTATTGCTGTATACCTCTGAGAGTCCCATTTTTGCAAATTCAGTAGTCATATAAATCTTTAAAGTAAGTAAACAATGCAATAAAATATTTACCTCAAATAATTAAAAACTTAGAGCAATTGGAGATTTTGAGATAAAAAAGGTTTGCTGTGCAATATAAAATAATAGAGGGAAGCATTCCTTTTCAATGTTGAGTAGCAAAATAATTGTGTTCTTTATCTGCTTCAACGCCTGACATAAAAGAACATTGCAATCTAGCATAACTGGGAAATATTTACCAAATATTTTTGTTCAAGATAATAAATGGAAAGAGTGTGTAGTAAAGTTCTAGGCATTATTTTTAGGAAAAAATAATCAGAGAATCAGCTGTTTTTGAGTAGAATCTAATCAAGGAAGTTTTAGTATATAAAGCAGAAGTAATTAGAAATATGCAAGGAAAATGACCATACTTCTTGCAGATTATTGATTTTAAAAGAAACTAAAGTGGAATGCTCTCACATTCCTATTCAGGATGTCAAAAATGGATTATAATAGGGACTTCCGGTTTGAGTCCCTTTGCTTACAGACCAAAACTGCAATCGTGTGCAGTTTCGATCCGTGCTTGCCGCTGGAGCACCCCAAGACGGCTGGTTTCAGGGTTAAACCACCCCATAGAGATGGTGAAGAGGGGGGAGACTGCCAACAGGGTTGAGGAGAGCCACATCTCTCCTCCTCAGCTGGCTGTTACTTCCTTTCCCGAAGGCGGTTGCAGCATTGGTCAGAAATGACCACCTCAAAGAAGAACTTGACCGGAAAAGAATATGCAGGAAGAAGATAAGAAGAGAAAAATTTGGTTGACGGGGTTAAACTGCAAAAGCAACAATGTAAGGTACCCTGGAATTTAAACTATAAAAAAATAACATTGTTCCCAAAGAAGATTTTGAAGCAGCGAAGGAGAAAGGAAAGGGAAAGGATTTGGTGTTTTTTTTTCTTCCTTTCCCTGTACTGACAGCTGAGAGACATAAGCAAGAAATTGAAAAAAAAAAATCCACTTTGACAACAATAGGCATTTAAGCTGAAAATAAAATGTCAAAGGGATAATAAAGATTTCTGGATACTTAAAAGCTTTTAAAAGC
>BHFT01032101.1:0-13116 GCA_004320025.1 Laticauda laticaudata
TTTGAGACAAGATGGAACAATGGCTTGTGTAAGAGAAAGGTTAAAAATATTTGTAAACACACCTGCGAGCTGGTCAGTACATGCTTTGAGTATCTTCCCAGGTATCCCATCAGGGCCAGCAGCCTTTTTCACATTCACTGCTCTAAACACCTTCAAAGTGTGTAGATTAGGTGAGACTTCCAGACTGAAAGTCACTTTCTAATTCTGACTTCTGATATGATGAAATTATATAATTTATGAAAATAAACCTGTCCAAAATGCATCCTGGACAAAGAGTACTTTAGCAGAATTCCCAACTGTGCCTGACAAGCATACAATGTTGTTTTCTTTACATTTTTTTTAACATTGTTGCATGAATACTGCTGTATTCCATCCTGCCATCAAGTGAGTCAGTACTCCCTCCAATTCTCTCTCTCTCTACAGTTATCTCCCTCCAGTTCTCTTTCTCATATGGCCTCAAAAACAGTTGGGTGATGCCAGAAGATTGCACACGTTTACAGAGGAAATGGCCTTTGGAACCTCATCAGCATGCCAGCTTTCTTCTTTCTCACAGAATACATATTGCAAATCTAAGCTGACAATAAATACAACACCTCAATTATCAATAAGCAAGGCAAAAATAAAAATAAAAAAGTCTGGATAGTGGATGTGGCAGTATCTAGAGACAGCAGAAGAGAAGAGAAAAAACTGGGGAAAATCACAAAATACAAAGACCTGCAAATAGAAATAGAATGACTGTGGCAAAAGAAAGCAAAATTACTGCCAATAGTAATAGATGCCTTGGGCACAATCCCAAAACAACTGGAGCATTACAAACACCATTGGTATTGACAAAATCACCATCAGTTAATAAAAAGGCAGCTTTACTTGGAACATCTTATATTCTATGACAGTACCCGTAACAACTGCCTATCACAGATCCCAGGACTCAATAAGTAGACAAAAATGCCAAATCCAGTCAAAAAATCTGGCTGATTATGCAATGAACCATGAATTTTGATCAGATTTTTAAAATGACCAACTATTTAAGTCTAAGTATTATCCTCTCATCACTTGTTCTAAAGGCTCGGTCCCACTGGCCGACGGGGACACAATAACGATATGGCCGTTTAAAGGACACAGCGTGATGGTGAGGCAAAGAATTTCAGGGGTGGCTCCATCGCGTTGTTCATCGCGCTCCCACCATAGGAGTTGGCGAGAAATTGCATTAAAGAGCAGAGAGACAGAAAAGAACGGGATTAACAGCCATGGAATTGTGAGCGTAGTATGTAGGCTGGGCGGCCATGTTAAACGCCGTCACTGTTCAATAGGGCAAGCCTAGCGGGTGTGTCAAATGAAAGCGGATGGAAGCGACGATGGACACCTCCGAAAAAGGGTTCCAGTTGAGCCAGAACCTGAGGACCCTGCCTGGCCCTAGTACCAGTGATGAAGGCAGAAAAGATCACAGAACTTTTGCACAACCCTCAAGGGCCCAGCTGAAGCTGCTCCTACCCAGTCTAGTCTGCTCCCTCCACCCCAGCATGTCACAGCCCTTCCAACGGCTTTGCAACAGCCCCTCACTACCAAGGCTACGACTACCAGGACTTCCCACAGCACAAGCAGGGAACTTCCCAGTTCCACAGGCCCAGGTTTCATTCGGATGCCACAGACGCCACAGGTCCGTTCCACCAGCTGCAGACCAGACAGCCCCAACGACACTCCTCCGAACCCTTTCCTCCTTCGTGCCGTGTTGTCAACGGACAATGCTGTGCTCAGTTTTGGGCCTGATCATCTCAAGTCCTTGATGAAGGGCCTCTTCAACCTCACGGGACTGAGTCAGCTCTTGGATAGCTTTCCTGAAACACCACCATCCACCTGCTTGTACCCTCGGCGGCCAAGGCACCCCAATGGCGTGCCTTAAGACCAGCACTCAAGCTACCAGCCACTTTCCCACACGTCCCTGCCCACTTAAGCAGCTGAAGACCATGGACATGAACTCAGAGTTGACTGGAGCCGCGAATAGTGTCAGGACTTGACGTGTTTTACCTTGTTTATCTTTTGCTTAGGACAATTTAACTTGGTTCATTTTGCTTATTTAATGATAGTCATAAAGTTTAACTAAGAAGTTTTTCTATTGCTTAAGACACTTAAATACAGTTTATTGGCGTTCTTTTTGGTTATTTACATAAAGTCAAAAGTTACCTAGGAAAGTTAATAAAGGTTATCTTTGTAAAGACAACTTAGTTTACTTGGTTCATTTTTTTTTTACCTTAATAAAATTGTTGGTTGACAAACTTGAAAAAAAGGTTAAAAGCTTTTGCATGCCTTGTGCGACAGATAAGGATAGTTCTGGAATAGATAACCTCCAGTGCAACCATAGTGGGGCTGTTTATGGTTCCACCATCCCAGCGATCCAGAGTGATTTTCTCCCCCTTTTTATAGAAAATATCGGTTGTCCGCTATTGGGGCCTCTACATACTGTAGACATATCTGCAGACATTCCTAAATATATGAGGTACATCCCAGATAAAACCATTTTAGTGGCCTTTTTTTAACACTTGTATAATTGACGAGATCTGCTCATGTTATCCTGTAGTTTTTCCGTGCTCGACTAATGCTGTGCCCTAAGAAGCGTCTCCAGCTGTACCTCCTTCTCTCCGTTTCCAATACCCTCTTTCAGAAAGGATGCACCGAGGATACAGACGGTATGGTTACGGCCTCTATGATAATGGACATTAGACACGTGTGTTGCCCATATATGTTGTGGATGTAATGTGCAGAAGGATTCATCCATTCCACAAAAGTTGTGTGCTCAAGTCTCAAAATTTCTTGCATGGATGAAATTGCAGGGACGGGATGCTTTTGTCGGACTGAGGCGTTATGAAACCCGTATGCTAGAGTGATGTACACAACAGATGCATCAGTCCTCAATGGATGGCAAAGCTTTTTTTTAACATTTTTACATCCTCTGTTGCATTCGTAAGTGCAGTCGCACCGGGCCTTTTGGAGGTTGTCTCTTAGGTTAAAACACAGAAAATATACACCCGGTACAGTGATTTTTAGGAGAAGATAGTTTAAAGCAGGGTTGCAAACCTTTTGACCTTCAGGAATTCATCTCAGGAGATCCCCAGGGGTACCACTAACTGCGTCTCCTTCGTATGGCGTGGCCTAATTTGGTGAGTGTGGTTTGGCCGTGGTCGTGTGACTGGATGCTGAGCATGGCATTGTGTATGTAAAATATTATAAATATTTATATTAAACTATTGACACTAATTTTCATCAACACAAAGAGGCCAACTTTTACCCCAAACACCAGGCAAAGCAGAGGCAATTGGGTTGCTCACAGAATCACAGATTCCATTCAGAGAATCTATCTATCTGCCATTGGCTAGTTCAGTCTGTACACAGTAGAAATTGGCTTGCAAGCACAACTTCATTAAAATTAATTCAGCAACACGACGCATCCATGTAAATTTATTGCCATATTTTTTTTTTAAGAAACATGAGCAACTTTACCCAAAATCAGGACAAGCAGCAGGCAGATTGAGATAATGCTCACCAAGAGCATCGATTCAGTGCATTATAATCTACCCTCTTTGCCATCGGCTACCGTCTCAGTCTCTCAAATTTTGCTTGCCCGTGTAGTTTCTGACTGAATTTTGCTCGGAAAGCAAACCTTTTCTCTCAGTCCTTTAAGGCGGTTTGGCATGCTACTTAAAAAAGCAGCAAGCCCAAAGATCCTTCGACACGCTCCATGTCACACTTTTGCACCAACGGATGGGACAAAGAGGCCATAAGAGTAAAAGGGGAGAGAAACACTTGCCATCCATTCTGGGTTAACGCCAATTCATCCGTTCTGTTAGCTCACTGCGGTTCCGTATTTTCATCCTCTTCTATCCGGTCGCAGCATCCCGCGACTTGAGTTCCATCCTGCTTCACTAAAGTTTTGAGTCTGCTCATAAACTTTTGTGAAGCGGTAAATGTACTCTCCAACGTGTGTCCCCATCTGCAATCTGCTACTTTCATACGGGGAAGTATGCCGTTCTGCATTACTGTCAGGCATTCCGTTACGCAATCCGGATAATCCGCTATGGTATTCCGCTAGGCATCCCTCCGCGTGCCGCACATCCTACACAACTTTCAAATCCGCTCCAGCGATGAAATGCGACACTAGGGCGAGGAAGCGAGAACAGACATGGAACGGTATGCTACGCAGCGTTAGATCAGCACGGGAGTGGAAGAGAAGATGAAAGTGGATGCATATCCACAAATACCAAAGGCATTTAATAATGGAAAAAACATTTCGGCAGAGGGCGGACCTATCTCAGATTATTAAGGATGTCACTAGAGGAATGTCCAAATAGAGCATGACAAAGGACACATACGTGGAAAACCCTATACTTGCCTATAAAAAATAGGGGGGAGCCAACTCACCTCGGATCTCATCCTATTCCGGACCAGCAGCATGACCTGTTGCACTGACCTCTGCAACCTGTATCCGTGCCTGCTATTGCTCTTCCAAAGCCATCCCATTGCATGTGCGCCACACATCGGATCCCGCTTAACACAACATCCTCTTGGTAAAGCCAAAAACCATCGGTGTTCTGCAACACAAAAGTGCGCAAAGCCATTGCTACCAGCTCTCTTCAACTGTCGTTCACCGCGAGATAAGAAGACCAGGAGTGCGATTGGCCAAGGACAGTGTATGCCTCTGGGTTGACAGAGGCATTCGAGCTGGAACGAAGCAGGACGTACGGACTGCTACAACAAACGGCTGATGGTGGAGCTTCATAGAAGCGGAGACGAAAAGGAACACTCAAGTGCATTCCAAGAGATGCTTCTATGGCGGATCGCCATCAATGGCGCATTGTTTCGATAAAAGTTGCTCTATATGCCTCGGAGCGGCTGAGGCGCCAGTTGACCATGGCAAACACAACCTCCTGGCCCAGCCTGGACCCCTGCGGCTCAAGGTCCGGCATTGGACTCCTCCACCACCTGGCCTCAGGGATCACCATCCCACTACGTATGGAAGCGATGCTGAGTATGGCTGGGAGGGTGCCACCTACAACACCGGTATCTCCACATGAATCGCTAGGTTACAGAGAAGCTGGTGCAGGCCATTCATGCGAAGAACTACCCTGGATGAGCCTCCCTTCCGCAGTGCCTTCCACTGAAGAAGGATGAAGATAAGTTGCAGAGCAGTGGGTATCAGAGGAGGAACTTCCCCCACACCGTTGGAAGCCATTAGATGGGAAGCACGTGGCCTGCAAAAGCTCCACCAACTCAGGGTCCACTTGAATAGAACTACAAGGGCTGGTCTCAGCATCATCCTCTTCACCATGGTTTGATGCTGACTACAAGTTCAGTGTACATCAATGCCCTTCAGGGCAACGAGTCAGCTTCAAGTATGGCCCCAGGTATTTACAATGCCAGTCACCTCAAGGAGGCTGGAATTGCAACCTCATCATGGGTCTTCCCCCAGATCCAGGACCCCCTGCCCACGACACGCAATATTGCCCCGACTTCATCTTTGTGATGACGCCTTCTCCCTCAGAACCTACCTTTCATGAAGCCCTCCACTTCAAGACTACCCTTCAACCCGTGAAGAGAGGATCTTAAACTACAGGCTCGTCCAGGGCAAGCACCGGTGTGGTGAGAAACACCTTTGCAGTGCCTGACCAAACAGGTCCCAGGTACCTATCTCATCCACCATTGCGGCATTCCGCACAGAGACCATGAAGGAGGATCGTGGGAAGTTGCTGATCCTGACAATCTCCCGAAATGCGCACCCCTGCTACCCGGTCTTGCCGGAAACAGGGCTGTGGACCATCCAACAATGGTGGGTGGGGGACATACGGATCCCTGCTGGAAAATGAGGGCAAGCCGTGAATAGCCACTCTATAGACACTTGTAGGATGTGCCAAGGCGTCCCAACAGAGCCCACATGAAGGGAAAGAAGCAGTGCACACCTTCCTGAGCACTGGTGCACACTCCCCAGCTGGAAGCAGTGGAGTGGCACGAGACAGGGGAATGATAGGATGATTTAATGGATGCTTCCTCTTCAAGCCTGTGCTCATCACACTGATTGAGACTGGGCTCCGTGTATGTTGGGGTGGTGTCTACAGCATGAATCAGGGCCCCGATGTTAATAATTGAAGGTTGTGATTTTGATCGTTGAATTAAGGTTGTGGATCAATGATTTAAAATTTGTTTATGATAATAAAAGGCGCTTATAGGTTTGATGTGCTACGCTGGGAGGGTTGACCATAGAGTCCACGATCTTGCACTCGCAACAGAAAGGCTTTATCTTATGCCAAGCGTATTACGCCATCTCGAAGGAGGGCTTTATCTCCCTGTGCCCATCCCCACAAGGTATTGCCTGCCCATCCCACAGATATTACCATACCCAAAGGCTATCCACTGCCCACCCACTTGCGCTATCCCCTTATACCCATCCCACCAAGCATCCGCAGAAGGCTTAAAACATTCCTAAAAGTTTGCCAACCAAGACTTATTTAATAAGCCAATTCAAATGAAGCCAAGAAGTGTATGTGCCCTGCTGGTTGAAGCAAAGTATCTTTTATAATTAACAAGCTGTAATATAATATAATGGACCCCACACGTCCCCAAGCTGTCCAAAGTGCAGCACAAGATAAATCAACAGGTTAGGCACCAGTCTCTGGTCACTCTTCTCCCACGTACCACTCGTAGGCAGTTCAAGTGCCCAGTATCTCAGGGATGGGTGCACAAGGGTCCAGGTCGATGGACGATGTGCGCTGCTCGCATGGGAGTGCGTTCGGTCTGAGGCATCCATTGGGGTGCCTTGGCCCCAAGAGGGCAACAGGGGCACGCTGTGAATTGAGGAACGCTCTCAGACAGCTGGCTCAGTCCCGGTTGATGTTGAGAGCCCCTTCCTCCATGAGAGACCATGGAGGTGATGTTGCGAGTGTCCCCAACTTACCTTGTGCAACAGATGTTACTGGACCGCCCGGGCTTAGGCTGTGGGTGTGGAGAGAAGGAGCAGTGTTTAGTGGGGGCTGTCTGGTCTTGCGAGAGGTGTGAGTGAGGACTTGGGCCGGCCTCGCGGGTGGCATCGTTGTGGCATAGGGTGGCATTCAGGGTGCGTGGGTGGCAGTCTGGTTGGCAATTCTCATGGGTTCATGTACCCTCGGCATCATCGTCCTAGGCGTGATGAAGGGGTGGCATTGGTGGCCATGCAGTCGGCACCAGTGGGCGAGTGCGCAATGTGACATGTTAGCCTTGGACGGTGACATGGGCTTTGCGGCCTGTGCTGCTGGACCTCCTGGGTAGCCGTAGCCTTGGTTAAGGGGGATTGTCGTCTGTTGGAAAGCCTTGGAAGGGCCAATAGTTGAGAGAGTCACCTGAGGGTTGGGAGGAAGCAGACTGGTACTGCTTGGCCACCCACTGGACATCGTTGGGTGGGCCAGAGCAGTCTCATCTTTGGATTCTGTGAAGAAAGCGGTCTGTGCCCAGCAGATCTCTCTCGGTTGATCTCTTGTCCTTCACCACCTCAAAGCGGGTACTGGCAATTGCCGCCATATTCATGAGGGTCTGCGTTCACCTTAGGTGAGGAAAGGGCTTTTACGGTGTTTGGCCATGATGGGACCCTTATGACAGTTGTTGGTCACAGCTGAGAGAGGTAAGTCCTACAACGGCCTTGTTTCGCCCTTGAATATATAGTGTCTCTGTACTTCCTCCAGCAGAAAAGTGTGGCTCTGGCCCTCCAGTTTTTGCCTCTCTGCTTTCTGTGGGGTGGAGCTGGGGGGGATGCAGGTTGGGCTGTGGTGGAAGTTGCCGTTTCTCCTTTCTCCCACTGCATGTTTTTCAGGGGTACCTCCACAACGCTCCGAACCCACAGTAGCCTGATTCCAGCATGTTGGGGCCCTGGGCGACGGTCTCCGTATGCGTGACACCACTCCACAGCATTATCTGCCTTTGGAGACCAGTGGAGCTGACTCTCTCTCCAGATAGAGGGACTGGGCTTCTTCGAGCCAGGCTTGCCTTGCAGAGAGAGGGTTGTGAGAGGGGCTCAGAGGCTCTCTCGAGCATGGCGGATCTCCACCCTCCAGGCAGACTGCACTTGGCATCATGTAGCGTACTCTCTGTCCTGTCAGCTGATTGACCAGCCGGCGCTGGCCCGGATTTCTTGTGCATGCCTGACCGCACTTCTCCACTACCACCGGTGTGCATGTGCTTCCACCCAGCCCGAGGAAACCACCTCCGAAGTGTAGGGTCCCAGGCTCTCCGCCTTCTCTCTCCAAAACAGGCCCCTTTCGGGGGCGCTTCCTTTTCTTTGTACACAACGGGGTTGTCGCCCTATAGAAGCCTGTGTTGCCTTCCGCCATAGATCATTCTCCCTCAGCCACCGTCTACCCTCTCCTTCATGGTTTCCTCTTTCTATGTTGTATTTTCCTCCTCTCCGTTCCTCGCGTGTGACTCCTCCCCTCCCAAGGAACATCTCGGGCCTCCTCATGCTCGCAGACGGGCGCTTCAGGTGGTGCTGGCTGCTCCTCCCACCACCACCAGCAACGTCAGCAGCAGCCGAGCAAACCTATCACGCAGCGAAAAGCAGGACCAGCCAGCAACCAGCAGCAACAGCACAACAGCAGGACCAGGATCAGCAGCAGCAGAGTAAGCACCAGGAGCACCGAGCAGCACAGCAAGGACCAGCAGGACCAGGAGCACCAGCCAGGACAGGAGCAGCGCCTAGCAAGTTTAAGCACCAGCAGAAGGCACCAGCACCAGGAGAGTAGCGCCAGCAGAGTAAGCACCAGCAGAAAACCCCAGCACCAGGAGCAGTGCCAGCAGAGTAAGCACCAGCAAAGCACCACGCCAGAAGCAGCATCAGCAGAGTAAGCACCAGGCCAGAAGGCACCACCGCCAAACTCAGCCATATCCCCAGTCGCCGAAAGTAAAAGCAGTATCAGCAAAAGCACTGTCATCTCCCAGATGCCTGAGCTCAGCAGAGTAAGCACAGCAGAAGCAAAACCACCGCCAGGAAGCAGCATCAGCAGAGTTAAGCATCAGCAGAAGCAACCACTCCAGAAAATAGCAGCATCAGCAGCAAGAGCCCCATTTCCCCAGAAGAGGCAAGCCCTGGGCCCTGCAGAGCCCGCAGCAGTGAAGCAGACATCTATTAGGGCCAGGGTGCCCGGGGGAAGGGTGGCCCGTTGTCCACTCTTGGCCTTAGTGGTTGGTCAAGCGAGGATAGCCTCCCGCAGACGTGCTGAGGCTTTCTCTTCTTCCCACATGGTGTTTTTTGGTGGCCTGGCTGGGCATGGCCTGGCTGGCTGGCTGGCTGGCAGGGTGCGTGACAAGCTCTGATCTGGAATATTAGGTCTTTCCTCTGAATGGTGTCTCTGCTTGAGGGAGCTGCTTCCACTTATATCATCCGCGGGGCTTGATGCAAAATTGCATCACATCCACACGCATGCTTCCACCCGTCTTGCATCTTCCGACCACCACAACCCAGTGCGTATTGAATACGCCATCATCAGAACTGCCTCAAATGCATATAGAGCTCGAGACAAGTAAGGAAAAAACTATTCAAAGACGCTGGTTAGGGGCAAGAACGGCATCCTGCTTTGACACCGTTTTCTATGGAATGGGTTCAGTGAGACACGAACCCATCAAACTTGGGACCGAGTCCCATTCATGTCCATCGATGACAGGCACAATTCCCATTCTCATAGAAGGCTTCGCCATACACCGCGGCGGGCATCCACATGCCGCTGCGACGCATGATCAGCTCCCCGAACAGGATCGGGCCACGACATGATAACACTAAGGGCGACCTCCCCCTAAAACGGCATCCTCGCTACGCTTTCGCTGAGAGGCCTTCCGCTCTGCATCCGCTTCCAGTAACAATGCCTCAAGCATCGCTAGTGCATTCCGCTTCATCCGCTCGGCATCTGACCAACGATCGCGCTCGCATCCGCTTGAGTATCTCGTTCCGACGTTCCTAGCTTATGCGGTCCGTACTCCCTTCGACGAAGCCGTGCGCTGGCATGTGCCCCATTCGCCTCATCTGCTTCCATCCGCTAGCTTCCGTGGCAACAATCCTAACTTTCCGATCCATCCCTAACGTCCTTCCCCCCGTCCATTCCTTTCTGTAAGTTTTGTCCGCTTGTCTGGGATAATATTCCGAAATTTTTGCCACCTTTTGAGAGTGCGCGCCTGATAACAACAGATTGGAACATTCTTTCCTCGTCGCTGTGTCCTTTTTACAAATGTTTGCAATAATCCGGATAAAGCCTAGGCCACGTGTGGACAGGGCCTTAAAGACTAGCTAGAAAACAAGAGACATCCTCAACCAGTGTGCGTGGTTCTTCCTCTAACCTAACAATCTCCCGGCACAGCGAGGACAACACATCAACCCATGATGGTCAGGAAAAAGAAAAAATTAGCTCAATACCTTCAGCAGGTCAAGGTTTAAGGTAAGGCAGTGAGTGGGCCATGTGTGATGGGCTGCGCAGCCTGCATTTAAAGTGCTTCTGGAGTGTGTGCGTCTGCTGGGTTGAGATTTCTGCGGCTCCTTTACCGCCCACCAAATTTTTCTCACAGCCCAGTGACTCGCTGGATGCTAAAAGCGAGTTATGTTTAGAAGCTATAGAATACTCCCCAGGAGGGACTATTTAGACTCCTGGATGAATTCGTATACGATTATAATTCCTGTCATAATATTAGTTTCCATTGAGTGTGAAGAAAGCAGTCAATATGGTTCAACAGTTCAGTGTTCTGCAGTCATATTTGCTTGTGGAATTTATTTCTTGGATTATAATTTATTGTTTTAAACCTTTTGTTTATGTAATTATTAAAGGGCTTATTTTACCAGTAATTAAGCTGCAACATGGAACTTGTCAAATATGTCCCTTTACTGCCTTTTGTTTTTAATTTAGTATTAGACCCCCACATGTCTGGATTTCCTAACAAATCAAAGGAATTTATTTAACTGAGATTGCCTAATCAATAGTTTCAGATTTTAAGGATGGTTAGATAGGTTTCTTATGTTAAAAAAAATCTCAGTTAGTTCTGAAAAAGGTTGGCTTTTGTCTTTTTTATGTTGGGGGATGTAATACATTTGAAGGAACTTTGATATGATACCTACTGTTATTACAACAATGGATCAAGAGATTGAAGGTAGCAAAACATTTTAACCTTTTGCTTAGTTATGGCTGAAAAATCTGGAATCCTACAATCTATGAAGGACATTGAATGTACTGAACCTGGACAAGTTTTTAAAAAGGGAACATGTCTTCATGAGTGACCTGGTGACCCAAGTCTGTGTGATCAAGTCTGTAAACTTAATAAATTTGGCTGAACACATTTCTCAGGTGTTGGGTTTTAAAAGAGAGTCAAGAAGACCAGACAATATGGTTCCATATGACTTAGCTTCAATTCATTGTTTACCAAAATATCCAGAGCTAGAGAAGAAATGATTATAGATAGATCAGATAGATAGATAGATAGATAGATAGATAGATAGATAGATAGAGAGATAGATAAATAGATGAGAGAAGAGATTAAAGAGAGATTTTTGAAAAGAAATATATATTTTTTAAAATGTTAATTGCAATGTTTCTGAAGTTTAATAAAATAAGATTCTTCTACAGCTAGAAACTTCTTACAACTAAGGGATATGCACACATCTGTATTTGTTATACTTATCAAACACTTAGCAAATGTATTATAACAATATAGATATGATAGCAGAGTGCACAAAGCTCTTTCAAGACAGGCATCCCGTTCATGCTATAGTGCCATAATCGGTGAATGTTCTTGTTGCTGGTTGATAATACTGTATGCTGAAGATAGAGCTCAGCAAAGCAGTTCTAATAGCTCAAGAACTGGGTTTTCAAACTAGACTCATGTCTGAGACCAAGAGGGTGACAATTACTCCCCAGGATTACTCCAGTTAAATTCAATACAGTGGCGGTACTGGAAATTCTGTAAGGGCATCACTATGGAAAAGTTTTCCAACAGTTAAGAAGCAGCTCTGGGCTATGGTGACTACATGACATTTGTTGATCTTGAGACACTTCTTCTATCTCTTGCTGTGATTACTCTGGAGCCAGAGCAAAGTTGGTTTTTCTCTTCTGTGGTGCCAAGATTTGTTGAGCTTGCAAACTCTTTATCTTCTGGTGAAAACATTTGCCTGGCTCTGCTTTCTGGCTTAGAGCAATTGTTCCTCTGAGCTCTCCCTGAGGTTATTTAGAAACACTTCTTGGAAGGTATCTCAGCTACTCTGCAGGAACATGCAACCATTTTTAAAAATACTAAGGGGGAAAAGAATGGTTACAAAACAATATGACGTCAGAGACGTTCGTAAGGGTTGCATGATGCAAACTCCATTTCCTGTTAAACTTATGTCATGACATTACACAATTATGCAGAGGCAGAATTGCTTTGTGACATTCTGAACTACATTCTATCATTTGGACAAATGCTGGTTTCCAGGAATGCTTTTGTGTGATGTATTTTTCTTTTCACAAGACGTTTTAAAATATAGCAGGAATGATGTCTTTGCTACCAGCTTCCTCTTATAGGAAGTTTTTAATTTTTATTTTTACAATGGACCAAAGAAATATACAGATGATGAATGGGTAGGGTTGTCAGCCATTTGTTCTGTCTGCTTTTTGTGTGGAATGGGATTGAAGAAAGTTTTGTTGTTGCAGAACCTGAAGTAAGGAGTGAGACATTGGAATCTGTATACTTTCTGACTAATCAGCTAAAACTTAAGCATTCATTGAATCATGGTGTTCTTTGTGTGTTCTCAGTATTTCAGGGACAGCATAAATAAAGACCATCACAGATCCTCAATTATGCTTCTGTGTGGAAGCATAAGTGATGAAAATAGCTTTCTTCACAGTCAGCATCCTAGATTGAAAAGCCAATTTCAGGAACTCCAGTCCAGGTAACCTGCTTTTGACTTGTGATCACACAGGACTTAAAGGGCCGGTCCCACTGGCCGACGGATGCAAAATGTATGCATAAAGGACACAGCGGACGAGCAAAATTTCGGAGGTGGTTCCATCCGTTGTCATCCGCTCCAAAAAGTGGCAAAAATTTGCATAAACAGAACGGAAAAGAATGGAACAGAACAGATGTGGGTAGTAT
>BHFT01032102.1:0-11990 GCA_004320025.1 Laticauda laticaudata
CCTTTATCAAACTATGCCAAGGTCAACGAACAGAAGCCTCATCACCACCTGGAGATGTCCACATGATGATATTCACAGCTTTTAATTGGAAGAACTATTTGAACTATTGGGGGTGGGAACATTGCCATTACTTTGTATGTGATTTATGTGCCCATTTTCTCAGATTCAGAATTCTTTTGTTGCTACCACTTGACTTCCAATAAAAGATATGTTTTCTCTGATTAACGGAGTCTAAGTATTTCTTTCTTGGATTTTGAATGGAGCACCAGCTGACACAAGGACCTGGCCTTTAAGTGAGGACCACTTGCCAGTCACATGGCCACTTGCCCTGCCCTCCCCAGGATTCCTCAGGCTTTGGAAACTGGCAAAAAACACTTGCTAAGCAACTAAGGCCACTAAGCAAGGACCTGGCCATTAAGAGAGGACCACTTAAATTTGGTTTGCAAGTCACATGGCCAACTTCCTGGGCTGCTCCAAGCACATGACCATCTAGCCATGCCCACCCCTGTCACATGACTACCTAGCCATGCCCAGTCAGCAAGCCACTTCAACCCCAGTCACATGACCACCTAGCCACACCTACAAATTAGGCCGTGCCCACAGAACCGGTTGTTCAGAAATTTGAATCCCACTCCTGGAATGCCACCAACCTGGAATATCACTAAACTCCATAGCTCTGGATGGATGAACTTTCCCAATGGTCTCTGGAGACAAGTTACTACATTGAGAAACAACAAAAGTCACCTGGGTATTGGAGCTTCTGGGTTGAGCCTCCTCGCTGACGGACCGTAGCTCGCAACTCTCTGTGGCTATGGTTTGTGCTCTTTCATTGGAGAGCCCCAATCATCACGATTAGGGGCTGAAGCTGACTTGGAGGGGTGGTGGAGTAAGTGGAAGCCACAAGCCAGGTTTGAAGGGAGCCACATCTCTCCTCCTGGGCTTGGTCTTCCCCCCCCCCCGAAGACAACTGTAGTGGTGATCTAAAATGACCACCCCGAAGAGAAGGACTCAGCTGGATTAAGATTTGTGCAGGACGGAAGAAAGAGGTAGATAACATCTGAACTGGGACAACTGGGTGACACAACTAAACAAAACTACCCTGGGATTAAGGTAACATTGAACTTTTTAGAAAAAAAAAAGTGAGCGGCAAAATTACAAAGGGACAAGAAAAAAAATAAGAAAAATTTTTGACAGCTAAGCGGGGCTTCGAACCGGGAAAGGAAGAAGCCCGAACTAAAGATTTAACTAAATTGGATTAAAATGTCTTGGCAATAAACAGGCAAAAAACAAAGCTGGACTTAAGATTGTCAAAAAATAATAAAAATAAAATTTACAAATTGGAGACTGAATTGTTTTGGAATGTTGAGGTTTGAAAAACCCTAGAAAATGGGAAAGAAAGATATCAAGAAAGATATCAAGAAAGAGAGGGATATAAACTGGAATTAGAAAAGATATGGGGAAAAGAGGGGGAGGAGAAGCTGTAAGAAACAGGTGCATGAAATAAAGAAATACGGAAATAGTAAAATGTTGAAAAGAAATCACTTTTTCAGAGATAATGACTGATGAATTAAAAAGGGGATTCTGCAGGGTGACAAGGGGTAACAAGAATATATCTGCAATTGGAAACGTCTTGTTTGCAGGGCTTTGATGGCAGCAGGAATCCATGATTGTACATGGTTTCTGCTTGTGCTTGCCGCTGGAATGCCCCGAGCCAGCCGGCTTTGGGGCTAAAGCCACCCTGTAGAGGTGGCTGAAGATAAGGGAGACCCGGCAGGGTTCAAGAGGAGCCGCATCTCCTCTCCCCAGCTGGCTTTACTCCCTTTTCTGAAGGCGGTAAGAGTGGCAGTCAGAAATGGCCTCCACAAAGAAGCCCTCATCTGGAAAAGAATGTGCAGGAGGAAGCTTAGAGGTGAAAGTTTTGGCTGACCAGGATAAGAAGCAACATTCAAGATTTCCTGGAATTTAAATTTTAAAAAAAGGATACAGTCGCTCCCAAAGAAGATCTAGATGCAGTGAATGAAAGTGAAAAAGGGAAAGTTTGTTTTTTTTCACTCTCCTTCCTTACGGTGACAGCAGATGAATGAGAAATCGGAAAAACCCGCTTTGACTTCAGCAGGTAATTTAAACTCGAAAATTTAAAGTTCAAGGGACAATAAAGATTTCTGATACTGAAAAATGTTGTTTTTCTTGCTGTAAGTGGGAAGGGAGAGGAAAAAAATAAGAGATAAAATTTGGCTGAAGGAGACTGCTTGGAATCTAAAAGATTAAAAGCAAAATTGTAACAAGACTTCTAAAAGATACATTCTAATTGAAACTTTGTAACGAATTGCAACCCCAGGAGAGAAAGTGAAAAAAGAAGAAAGTGTTAATGAAACAGCTTGTATGTATTTGGACTATTTGTGTGACTTTGGGACACTTGGAAATTATATTTGAAAGATTAAAAACATTTGGGTAGTTGTTTAAAAATTTTTTTACAATTGCATCACTTGTGGATGAACTGAAAAATGGAATTCAAAAAATATAAAGAAGAGGAACAAGAAGGAAGGGCTCTTTTGGCTCCGTTTTTCATTTTTTAGAAATGGCAATTTCTACTTATGAGAAGTAGAAGAACAAGTAGATTGGGACAAACGAGAAGCCATCTTTAATGAACAAGTAACTTTATCTGGGGAAGAAGGGAAAAGGGGGGGAAGAGAATGGAGAATTTAAGACCAAAAAAAACAACCAGAAAAGGGAAAAAATAAGATGAAAGTAAATATAATGTTTTGAAAGCAACAGAAAAGAGGAATCACAGAATGGAAATTGAATGAAGAGACAAGAGTGTAAAAAGCGTACAGTGGAGCAGCAAGCGAGGGAGGAGGGAAGAGAAGCCTAAAAGGTTTGAAACAAGATGTAAAGAAACAGACTTATTTAGAGATAATGGGTAAAAATATAACTGAAAAAGAGATTCTGCCAAAAGTACATCAGAACTGTATTGTTATTTGTATTAGAATAATGTTAGAAAATTTGGATAAAAATATGATATAAAATGGATAAAATAATTCAATGTAAATTAATGAAAATCTCTTCTTTTTTGAACAAAAATAAATGAAATGAAATATGAAGAAAATAATTAAGAAGGAATCGGAAACATTTTGAATTACATAATGTTTAAAATATAAGTTGAAATGGGGGGAAGCAACTACGTAAAATTTAATAAGTGTTCCCATAGAAGCAATATACTTACCTGAAAAAGGAAAGGTATATAATGTTTAATTTATTGAATATTAATTTTATGATAGAGTTGTTTAATTATATTATATAATTATAATTTTTTCTTTTTTTAAAAATATAGTGCGAGGTTGCGAATGTACAAAGCACGAATCCGAATGAAAGTTTTTATTTTTAAGTGTTAAATTTAGGGGAAAATGATATAAAGGCGCCCATGTACTCCAATTCAGTGATTACAGGAAAATTTGTGTTAATGAGAAAACACTAATAGACAGGCTGAAACAGGACAGACAAAGATATAACTGATAATGATTTAATTGAGATTGAAATAAATACATAGAATTAAGAGAGTGAAAAGAGGGAGAAGCTATATAAAAAAATGTAGAAGTGGTAATGAGATATGGAATAGTATATAAAATGAGTTTGAATTTTGAATTTATGTCTGTATGAAGAGATGTAATAACCCGAGACAAGCTGCTTTCAAAAAAGACTTTTATGTTTTATGTTATGTGGTTATTATACTTTGTATATGTTTGTCTTTTAAAATTAATTAATTTTGGGGGGAAAAAAGAAAATATCTGCAATTAAAAATATGTAGGCAATATAGTATATAAATTATTAAGGAGTAGATAACTGATAACTCTTACTAAAAATTAAAGGGGGGGAAATATGTTGCGAAATCCAAAAAAAAAGACTGGATTGATGTATTATTGTATACCTCTTAAAAATAATGGTTATTGGAAATCAAGATGAGGTAGATAAGGTATATTACAACTACTGACGTGTCATCGCTCCAAAGCAGTAAAGGGGGAAACCTATACTGTTTTTTTTTATTATTTAGTTGTTAACATTGTATGAAATCTGAATTTTATAAAAAGAATTTGTATGGAAAGGGAATATGGAACAGCTAAAGAACCAACTTAAATTAATAAATTTAATTAGACTATTAAAAGCCAAGGAGAAAGATGGTAACATACTTATATTATTATTATTATTATTGTTTTGTGTTGTTATTGTTTTGTTATTGTTATTTATTATTGCAACCCATTATTGTTTGCTTTATTTTTAAATAAAATATAAAAGGATAAAATTTGAAATAATTGAAATGAAACAAAGTTTCAATGAGATTAATGGAAAGAGACAAATTAATTTGTTTGTTTCTTCGCTTACTGAAATTGTGAAGGAAAAGGTATATAGAATATAGTATGCATTATATTGAATATATAACTTGCTGTCAATTTCTAATGCAAAATTGATGACCCAGAAACATATTGTTGTCATTAAAAAGAGATTTTGTTTTTATTTGAAAAAAGTGAATAAAATTTGTTTAAGAAAAAAGAAGAATCACCTGGGTGTTGAACTACAGCATCACTTTCGTGACGCGAGACCCAGCCGAAGTAACCCACAACCACACAGAACAGAGCCCCCAGCGATGGAGCTATGATTTCTTTTTTTGCAGCTACTCCTCTGGAATGGAGCTTTGGAGAAGTTGGGCTCTCCGAGGAAAAAGTTGCTTCTCTGCGTAATTTTCAAAATTCGTGGCCTCTTCGATCTCATCTGCTTCCTCTCAGTGAGTGTCTCTGAGGTAAAATCGACAGAATCAACATCTTGCATCAGAAAAGATTAAAAGCTCAATCACCACATATTATGGCACAAGTTGTGGGGACATTAGGACTATCTATTGATTGCACTTCTCTGTCTTCTCCAGGTGAAAGCTTGATTTGTCTCTGTCTTGTTCATGAAAGCTTGTAGAATTCCAATTGGAAGGTGCTTTGAAGTTAATCTAACTCGATTTGTTGTTCTTCCTTAGAAACAAGATAGGGATTGATTCAGATCTATGAAATATGATTTCTGCTTCTCATTTCTGTTCCGTTCATATCCCAGCCAGTTTTCTGGGAGGCTTGGAATTTGGAAGTGCCCATTGAGTTTGAGCCCCTGGGTAGTGAAGAACATGAGCTATTACAGGTCCGGCGAGACCATCTCATTAATATAATCACCACTGGAACAAAAATAGTGCATACAACAGCGAGCCTTTCACAGAAGCTCCTTATGGTCAGTTTGACATGATAAGTCATTTCAGTATGGTATACAACCACAACCTCTATTTGCTCTCTAACATTCTCATTCTTTTCTTTTTTATTTTCACTTATTGCCTATATATAGACCTGTCTAATTTCTTGAAACGTTTTATTCCATTGTTCCTCTCTTTTGACTTATTTTAGAAACAAGCTCAAATCCAGAAAGATGGGCAGGAAAAAATATTCAAAAAGCAGATTCTTTCCTGGTCCTATTCATGAGTTATCACTGTAAATACCAACTGTAGTTTAAAGTAGTATGTGAATGGAGGTTGAGTGGCTCTTGCCCAGCCCATTTATATATTTTACCGAACCACTCTTTCATAGTTAATACCTGATTTCTTTATAGAACAGAGAATGACCTATTTCTAAACTGTTCTTCGGGTATGAAGAACAATCTCTTCCATAACAATGATTGTACTTTAATACGGGATGATTTTGAACCTGGTCTATGGCAGTTGAAATTACGTTGCTGTTACAAATAGCAATCACACTTAGACTTATATACTAATTTACAGTGCTTACAGCCCCTCTAAGCAGTTCACAGACGTCAGCATATGCCCCCAACAAATTTGTTCCTCATTTTACCTTCCTTGGAAGGAATGGAAGAAGAAAACAATGGGGAACTATCATTTACTCTTGTTTTTGGATCAATATTGGCCTAAGTACCAGAAGCTAGGGTGCATTCCGGCAGTTTGGAAACGGTTTGGTGTACCAGTAGCAGAGATTTTTGATACCATTCGGAGAAACAAGCAAATACCACCTCTGACTAGCCGACGCCCACCTGCCCCCGCCATTTTAGCTCTCCTATATTCCCTTGTTTTTTAGTTTAGCTGTGATTCGCACACAGAGTAGATGCCATGCCTCACTGAGCTAAAAAAGCCAGCTCAAGCTCACTCACCAGTGTTCCAAAAGGGGTGGGTCTTTGAGCCCTGAAAGCACATGCAAGCATGTGTCAGGCATGCACACCATGCATAGTGACTACTCATAGAGGCTGGCAGGAAAAAATTTGGAAAACCAGTCACTGATCAGAAGAAAGGAGAAATGCGGAATTTTACTTTTGTATATAATATATGATGATAAACATAAACACGTTTATGTAAGTTTGCCTTTTGATATTTAGGATACTACAGTATTTTTATAATATCAAGTAGTCAACAAGTACTCCGGCTTCTGAAAAATCTCACACTGGCTACAACATCCATGATAATTATTTGACAACTTCTGACTTCAGATGCCTGCTAAGATATGTCTCATATGGAAGCCAATGTTGCCGAACTACAAGCTGTGGAGAAGGAACAGACACCTTTTAGGCTCTCGTTGATGCAGCTGTCAGATTGACATCTCCATCAGAAGTAACATTATAGCATTACGAAAAGTCCCTCAGTGTTGTGCATGTGTTTTCTTATATTACTTGAATGGGGATGGTTAAGCTGGTATTGTGCATTGATCCAACCGTATTTTACTTTGATGAATTGACAGAACTCTTCAATGGAAATGGTTCACCTTTCAATTCTAGGTGAAAGGTTTAATGGGATCTATAGTGTTTTCAGAGGTAAAGATAAAAACAGTGATATCCTCTCGTTGACATCCTCATCATGCTTTGGGTCTTCTGTGTCATTGCATTGGGAAAGTGACAAGAGCTCTTATTTCAAACAAAGGGTTGCTTTAAAAAGAAGGTATAGCAGAGATGGAATCATCCTTTGAATATGTTAACAAAAAATATTTTTTTATGATATTATAGATGATATGTTTCAATGGTAACATATTTACCCAATTGCTCACTATTTTTTTATCCTTAAAGTTGCTAACATAAATGCTTGAAGAGCATCAAGACCCCTTGAGGAATTCTCTACCAAGATTAAAATATTTTTTAAAAAATATCCCTAATATTGGTGTGCTCTGGTAGTGGGATTCATTTCTTGTTTTTTATGTATTTTATTTCTTATTTTAATTAATCATAAAGCAAAACGATATTAAAGAAATAAATAAATGCATAAATAAAAAGGCAACTTATCAAAATGTGCAGGCAACTTATTGTTACATTTTGTTTTATACATATCTGTGTTCTGCTTAAATCACAATAGTATTAGAAAATCAACTGCTAACATAAAACTTGCGTGCATATACAAAATGGATTTTTTAAAAGTAACTAGTTTTATTTTTTTAAAACAAACAAAAACAAAAAAACACAACCATCTTAAGTTACATACAGTGTGTCAGTTGTACAAATCATTTGCGACCAATCTCTGCAGTCTTCCCTTCCAATTTGCATTTAATCTTTTGTTTGATAATAACCTATATATATTTATGTATTATATATTCAATTACTTACTAAGATTTTTATTAATATTAACATCATTTTAAATGAAGCAAATCACATTTTTACTTAACATCTACTTTATAATGTTCAATTTCATCATCACCAACCTATTCTATAACAATATAACCTACTTGTACCTTTACCTCTGTAATTTTTATTATAGCTTGATATCATATTATAAAGTAATATAAAATATTTCATAATGAAAAAGCAAAGCAGAAAACAAACTATCATAAAGTACAGCAGTAGAAACAGAAAAATTATTTTAGATTTCTACATTGGCTTGTTTCTAATTTTGTTAATTATATCGACTGTTATAATTATCAACCTATTTAATTCATACATAGCAATGATCATCTCTCACCTAATTTCTACCTTATTGATAAACAATCCTGTTGCCACATTGTTAATTTTTTAATGTCATTTTCATCTATGGGGATCTCTTCGTTTTTCCACTGTTGTGCAAACATAATTCTAGCCACTGTTAACACATGTAACATTAAATATGTATTGTACTCACTTTATTAATGTGGGTTCCAACAAAAATATTTCTGGTTTTAAAATTTTAATCTATATGATGCTTTACCATTTTTGCTGACCTTGACACGACATCCTCTTGAAGAGCTACACCAGCAGAGACCAATACTGAATTCATATATTTCCAGTTTTGCTAAGCAACTGCCTACCAAGCGGGGGCCTGGTCATTAAGGGAGGACCACTTAAATTTGGGTTGCCAGACACATGGCCACCTGCCCTGCTCCCTCTAAGGCTCCCCAGTCATTGGAAACTGGCAAAAAACACTTGCTGAGCAACTGGCCACTTGGTGAGGACCTGGTCATTAAGCAAGGACCACTTAAATTTGGGTTGCCAGCCACATGGCCACCTGGCCATGCAAACCTCAGACAAATGACCATACCACAAATTAAGTGAAACCCGCAGAACCGGTTGTGAAGAAATTTCAATTCCAGGGGACAGAGCTGGTGTCGCAACAATACGGCATGCGATCTTGGAGGTCTGAGATCGCTTCTGATATCTTTGCTCCTGGATGGTCCATTTGGATCTAAACCATCCCAAAGAGATGGTGAAAGTGAAGAGCACATCCTGTCGATCCCAGAGATACCGCAAAGTCCCTGGTAGATCCAGGAGAAGCTCTTCTTGCCACCGGCAAAGAGGCAGCCATTAAAGCTGCTGAAGTTGGGACAGCATCGAAACAGAAGAGAACAGAAAGAGAGAGTGTGCTGGTTTGGTGAGAACNGCAGGTGCTCTTCTGGGTTTCTATCAACAGTTGGAGCCTGGTGTTGAAGTTTATAGGAAAAGAAAGATGATAAGTCTATGGAGAAGAGTGCTATAATAAGAGTCTTGGATAATTAAACAAAGTGCAGTGTGTTCTTTTTTTTTAATTTCTCCAAAGCTGCGCTACCACTCCTCAACAGTTTATTTTTTGAAATAGGTTAAATTTCTATGCTTGCTTTTTATTTTATAATAAAATAATTATTTTTTAAGGGAGTAGCCTTTTTTTCCCTTTTTTCTCTTTCTGCCTTGTTGGTATTTTTATTTTTCCATCTACCTCCCATACTGATTTTTTCTTTTTTCTTTTAATCTTCTTGGCCCTTTTTTTCCCCTCCTCTTCTCTTATGCAGCCTTTTATATTTGAGACCTTTTAATTTGAATTAAGGTGTTGAAGAACCTGAAGAATTTTTCCTTTTTTAAAAGCTTTTTATTCCTCACTTTTCCGTCTTCTTTGGGATTTTATAACTTTTTCTCTTTTGGGTGTGTTTATGATCTTTTTCTCCATTTTTAATTTTTATTGTTATTTACTCAACCAATTGGATTAAGGTATACAAGAACCTGAAGAAATTTTTCTCTTTTTTTTTCTTTTTTATCATTATTACTATTTGGCTTTTCCCCCTCTACTATTTTTATTTGGAATTGCAATTGGTTATTTCATAATTGGATTAAGATCTAGAAGAACCTGAAGATTTTGAATTGTTTAAAATGAGTAGGACAATGTTAAGGCAAGAGAAAGAATAAGAAAAAGAAAAAGCGACCCTGCAGATGATTTTGCAAGGAATTCAAAACATTCAAACAAGATCTCAGAATACTGAAAAGAGAATAGAGAACAGAGAACAAAGAACAGAGAACACTGAACAAAGACAGAGAAAACCGATGGAAAAGTGGAGAACATCCAACAAATGATGATGAAGTATGATGAGAGACTCCCAAAAATTGAAGAAGATAAACAAAGAGCAGGAGAGGAGAATTTCCTCATCAATATTCTCTGTGTATATAATTTTCATAATAGTGCTCAAATGATTTTCTTCTCTCTTTACTACCATAAGCAAACTTGACTTTTGTCATCTATTAATGCAAATATTTTTCCTTGATTCTTTCTCCTTTCTCAGTTTAATATGCTAATATCTTACCTGGTTTATTTGCATCTTCAAAAGTAGTTCTGTTTAGCATCCTCTAAATTTCTGTGTTAGTTCTTCTTTTTTTCTATTAAACCTATTTTATGTTTAATTACTCCATTTTTAGGCTTGAATGTCCTTTTTCTGTAGCATTTTCTGTAGCTCTTTTTTCAAGTCTTTCTTATTCATGGCCTCTAATGGTTTTCGACAGCTAAACCTTTTTCATAGTATGGATCTTTTCCTTGTATTAGTCTAATTGAAGGCTCTGCTAATATGCTTCTTTGTATATCCGACATAAATTCTGAATTGTGTATCTTCTTTTTGTTCTTCTCTGAAAAAAAAAAAATAGACCAATTCTTTCTCCCATCCACTGTGTGAAATCTTTTCGGCTTTAAAATAGCTAATTAATTTACTGAGAAGAGCGTTTGTGTCCTTTCCATTTTAATTATCAGTGGATTATATCTGCCCAATGGTACTTTGATTGCCAATATTTATTTAATTGATATATATATAGTTAACAATTCTGTTTGACATCCATATCATATCATATTCTGGACATGATACATGTGTCTATTTGAATAAAGGCGTATAATTGTTTTAGTTTTATTGCATTTCTTCCTCTCCAGTGTATCTTTGAACATTATTTCATCTACCATTTGAAGAAAAGATATTGGGGAGAGTCTTCTGTTTTGCTTTATTGTTTTCCTGTGCCTGTATACGTCCAATTGGTTAATATAACATTCCATTAAAATCTCCATCGTAAACCTCATCATTAGCATAGTCCAGTCATCAATTACTTTGTCATATGTAATTTTTTCATAAAATTCTTCTTATTTTGTCACATCATGGAAGTTCGGTTACCAGGGCAATAGATTGCAATCAGGAAGTGTTTTCATTTTGTTGTCCATTATTTCCACCTATTAGGAATTCTTCTGTCGTCATCAGTATAAATAAATTTCACTGGAATGGTTTCTTGTTATGTATAAAAACCACTGCCTCTTTTCTTTGCATTGTGTCAAAGCGGTAAATATTTTCCCTAAATTTGGCTGGTCAAACAATTGTTCATATTGCGCTTTTTAATAGTAGCTATCTTTGGAGAACAAATTCAATATCAAAATTTTAATTTCTCTAATTTATGGAAAGTTTTTCCTTCTTTTAAACAACTGAATTAAGTCCTTTATATTATTGTACATCAAAATTTTTTCTCTTGCCATGGTTATATTTATAATTAGGTTTGGCAACTCTCGTAGATCTTAAGTTCGCATTGTTCTTTGGCTTCCTCCTTTCCACGCGACTGCACCTTCTTCTTTTTCAGTCGTCATTTGGCAGTCGCTCTTGAATTCATTGCGACGTGGAAATTTTCTTTTTCCTGCCTCTCCTTCTTTCCCTCTGAAAAATTCTGTGTAAGAATTATTCAGCGCCTATCTCATTTGAATCAATTCTGTAATGCCATCTGTTCTTGTCGCATGTGAACATCAAACCTTCTGGAAATCAGCACATCAACAATTCACATCTTTCTAAGTAGCAATTTAGTCAAAAATCGGTATTATTCTTCTCATACTCTCTCAAACTCTTCTGGGTACTTGTTTCAAAACCACAATCTCCTTTTTACTTTATATTTCAATGTTTTCTCTCTTGCCCACTTGCAATATTGTGTTTTAAAATGGCTTTCTTTGTAAATCTGATGTTAACTCTGCTTGGTAGGATCTATTTTCTCATTGCATATCTTTGTGAAAAACTCGATAGACCTCATCTAATTCCCATCCATCTTCTTTTTTCTTCAGATATTTTCCAAAGCTTTCAGCCAATCATTTCGTATGCATTATCTCAGCTAGATTTTGTCCTTTTTTCTTCCTCTAATGTTTTTGAAAATCGTTTAAGGGTAGAATCTGATCTATCCATCTCCCATCGCAACATACCACTTTGATCTTTTTCAATCAACCGTAATACTGTTATCAATGTCTCCATGCTTCTTAT